>JAOBRG010358606.1:0-12785 GCA_027574985.1 Umimayanthus nakama
ACGCACCAACCCCCCCACTGCCCCCCCCCCCGTGTGCGCTCATTTATAAGTCTCTCAGACAGCTGCAATATTGACGCACTAATCTACTGCCCTTCTTTTAATCTCAACTATAGGGTTATTTTCAAAGACCTGTCACTTGTGTTTTGGTAATTATAATTGTTTGGAAGTCCAGTGTCTTGTGATAAATTTAGAAAAACTTTTACGAACAAGCATCGCACGTGTTACGGCAGTTAGGACAGACATCACACAATGGTTGAAACCTTAACCTAGAGGAACCTATTGTGTGTGTTTGACTGTTGTAGACTCGTTATGTGATCATGTGTTTTTCAAAACTGAAATAAAAAGTGTTCGGTTCACTTGTGAGGAGAAGGCACGAAGGGTTTTGCCGATTATTTTATTTCCCTTTTGCTGCAGTGCCGTGGCGTACGCCGTCGCTTTAGGGTTGTTCCTAGCAGTTGGAAAAGAAGCCACGGGCCAGATTCCAAAGGGAAAGGTGAAACGCTCAATCATTGTCTCAAGTTCAATTCAACAGCTGGTTTTAATACAGTTCTATTTGCGACCTACACTTTTTCAGTGGTACATGGTACGTCATCATTTCGGAATTGAGCAGAGAAGACGTTTGATGCTTTACTAACAAACTTGTTGGCGAACAATTTTGGTTAATTTTATAACCCCAAAACGGCAACTCAGAAAAAAACCCATAAAGTTGTATAACAGATATGACCGGAAAATTTGTCTTCTCGCTTTTTTTGACTTCCATGTTAAGCACATTTAAACAAGTCCATTTTGGTAAAAGACAATTCTCATGAAAGGCAGGAGAAATTGAAAAGTTGGTTTAAGAAATGGAACTTTCTATTTTAGCGAGGTTGTATTTTGATCAGCAGAAAAACTTTTGTTTTTCAATCTTTCTCGCCTGTTCTATGCTAACTGAATGTCAGTCGTTGAGGACAATAGTGACATGGTAAGAGACATTCAACACTTTTGCGAATAGCTTTTTGTATTGGCAAGAAAAGCATGGCCAAATCTAGGTGGAAGAAAGTCAAGAGTATGAATCATGCAGGGGGGAGGGGAGGGGAGTGAGGGAGGTGTCAGGGTAACGAAAGAGGGTACGAAAGACCTGTAGCCGTTCCCTATCTTACCGTGAGGATTTTCCTTGCAGGAGGTAGATCTAGAAGCCATGATAGGCGGAGCGCCAGACGCGTTTGTCAAGCAAGTTAAAGGATGGCTAGTACTAAAAAAGTGAGCATTCTAATTTTAATGTTCAGTCTTAGATAGAAAAATCATTAACATGTTTTGGATACTCGGAAAACTCTGAGATATTTAAGAAAAGGTATACCTCTTATTAGCCAAGTGCGAGCTCCTTCGGCAAGTTACGGACCGAGTTTTTTTCCTTTCCTTTAATGCCCAAGCGCGAAGGCCATGAACCAAGGAAGGAAAAAACGATGGCTTTGTTGATCGAGAGCTAGAGTTCCGTACGGCTAGTTATGGACCTGGCATTGACCAATCACAGCACGCGAAATCAGTCAGCCATATAATAAGTGAAGATATTAGAAGAGTTTTACTGATTTATTTATGTCAGTTTTGTTTATTTTCTGATGTTTCATTCTCTAGCCATTTTAGTCTTTCGGTGACAACAGTAACTTTAACCACTGTGCAGGTGCAAGTTATGACACTGAAACTGCTTACTTACTGCCAAAGATGCAGTTGTTGTTTTATTTTAATTGTTAGTTGAGGTAGTTGACAGAATTTTACCCTTTTCCGAGCGTATTTGCAGTACGCAACTTCCAAGCAAGTAAAACTCAAGATATTTTTTTAAATGTGTAAAGATTTTTTGGGAAATTTTAGAACTTTTGGAGAAATTTTGGAGTTAATCTCTATCACTATCATTACCATTGTTACAGTTAGTATAAACAAATTCATGATATATATCGGGGAGAAATTTTGGTGTTGAGTTCGTTCTTAAGATCTTCACCCTGACTTCCTAGTACCAGCTTAAGTGAATCAGTTTATGCTAATTACTGTGTGTGGTCACTACGATTCAGAACGCCCAAGCCTGTGACGTCATACCCGTCCGTGATTGAAACCTTTCCAACCCTGCGAGCCGGGATAGAGGCGCTCAATGTTGAATTGAAAGAAGCTTACTGTAGGGAGCTGAGGACTAAAGAAATCAACTGATTTCAAACAGACGGACAGTCGGTGTCTTTGAGGCCGAGTGGTGCCCGCTAACATGACGTTTCCATTCTGATGGTGGGGCGTCTAGCCACCGTTTCGAACAAACAGATATTTCGGATCTGTTGGTCTAGGGTAGTTTTTTAATTAAATAAAGGTTAAACAAAGTTATCTTTTGAGTGATAGTCGTTTTCTCAACGTAAAATGTTCAAAAATGGTGGTGGGCATTGATGAAGTAGAGACCAATTGCAGAAATGTAAACATCTTGTAATCTTAGTCCCTGACCAACGGGCCACGGTTGTAGTGCTATTCCTAACCTAGTTACCTAGTTATCGTGTGCGCGGTCGTCAACTCCCAGGTTGATCTCGGTGATGTCACGACAACCAATCGTACTCAGGCAATATTTTAAGAAATTTTAAGTGTGTTGTTTTTCACCATTAAAGTTCAAAAGCGCTTTAAAAAAACATACATTATATACATACACTGGTTATTAAAACGAGTTCTAGATTTTAGCCTGGGTCTATCTAATGTTAGTAAACATCGAAAATTGCGCGCGCTGATTGGTCGAGAATTTCGTTCTTTCTTGCTATAACCACCGCTAGATGATTACAGCAATGACGCGCCCGCAAATCATGTTTAGGCGCGTGTTTTTTAGTGAAAAATAAAATATCTTTTAGAATGTTTTATTTTCTCGTTTTATTTTCTCGAATAATCATGAGCGCAACTATACTAAAACAATAGTCCTTTTCACGGTTCCTGAAAAGTAACCAAGCTTAGACATGAAGCCGAGGCGAAAGTTGTCCTCGCACAGTTAGAGAGGTGGAAATAATAGACATGCTAAAAGGTTTCTTTCTTATGATAATTATTTTCGCTTCTCTAACTGTGCAAGGACAACCTTCGCCTCGGTTTCAAGTCTAAGCCTGGTTACCTTTCAAGAACCGTGAAATGGACTATTGGTCACCATAGTCAGGCTCTGTGAAAATCGCGATAGTCAACGAGACGACTATTCGCCGTTATTCACAGAGCCCGAGGTGACTAACTGTTAATTAGCCACACCTTTGAACAAAACATAAACCTGAGGTATGATAATAACCGACCAATAGGATTAGCACTACTGAATCGGGCTTTGAACATCCGGGCTCTGATCCTAAAAAAACAGTCGAACAGTATTTTGTATTCAACAAAACTAAACAATTTAAATGAAATCCCGACTGAAAATAATGCAAGACATTCCACAAAGTCAAGACGGAGAAGTCTAAATGGCAATGTACTAGCAAATACAAAATACAAGTGCCGGATTCCATTGTACTGGCCATTCATTAGACCATCTTGGATGATCGCGCCGTTTCATTAAACAGACACTCTCGGATAGTTGTGTTTTAAAATTTATTACACACATACATAATTTAATCTTTCGAATTTTGCAATACATAAACTTTAATTTGTTATAGTTAATGCTGGCAGCATTTTGTACTGGTTATATACAATCCACTCGAGAAATTTCAATACCAGGAAATAACGGAAAATGACTTAAAAGTCTATATTATAATTTATAGTTAAACAAAAAAAAGACAAACAGAAATTGCGGGACTTTTTAAGTTCAACTGCAAACTGAATAACCGCTAGACGTTTAAACGTGCCGTCTACCATGTTTTTGTACAATTTTAGTTTTGGAAAGTTTTGGTAATGCTACCGAATCAAAAACTCCAGCAAACTTGGACAACAGATACATCACCTAATGCCTTCAGCTATTAAATATGCTATATCTTGAATCGGTTGGTTCCAATGGAAGCTCTTTGTAAATGATCTAAATTCATGATGTAATGGCAACAAAAAACGATTTAAAATAATCTTCCCTTCAAGTAACAGTTTTTAATCTATGGTCATGGTGGTGACAAGCGTGTAAAAACTGTAGCTCGTTTACAATCCGATCCTAACAAAACGCATCTGCCACAAGGCATGTCATCAATATGCCAAGGAGTGACGACCCCGTCTAAAAACGGGACACAAGCAACCTTAAAGGATTAAAATCCAGGTAGAGATCTAGTCTTAACCTTGTGGCTATTCCTTCCGCAGTATACCAGTGATCTTGCGCCCATTCCTCGTGATGTAATGTCTAGTAAACAAGTTAAGTCAAGGCAGCGCCCACTTTCTTATCTTTTACATTAGCTATCTCGAACGTTTTGCTGTCAGCGAAGCTTCTTGTCCTCTTCCTTGCCCTGAATAGCCTTTCTGGAACTGAGTTTATCCAGCTCAATGTCTGTGCATTCGTCTCTCCTCCTCTTAAAATAAACTCCGCTCGCAAAGCCGGTGACC
This sequence comes from Umimayanthus nakama, assembly GCA_027574985.1. NCBI lineage: Eukaryota > Metazoa > Cnidaria > Anthozoa > Zoantharia > Parazoanthidae > Umimayanthus > Umimayanthus nakama. The sequence continues at coordinate 4,486 of JAOBRG010358606.1, forward strand.
CCCCCGGCCACAGCTGCTGCAGCGCCGACCTTGAGGCCAACAAACAAACCAACTGGTCCTCCTGCAACGCAGCCAATGGCTGCACCGATAACTGGGAACATGGCCGCCTTCAGTTTGCTGGCCTGTGAAAGAAGCCTTGCATTTAAGCAAAGTTTATGATATTCAACATTATACAGCGAATTTCTCCGTATTTTCGAGTTCACCCTTTCACTTATCATAAACACTTTTTCTTTTGCAGACACTTCTTGTTTTCAATACAATTACTTACGATTTGTAAACAAGAAGACTATACGAAACTACTATGAAACTCGTTTGACTAATTATCTGGTTCCTGCAGGAAAACATGGCACAGTGGTTTTTTGACCTCTAGATAAAGCAACTAACAACTTGGCGAAAAAAGGTTCCTTTTGCTTCGGAAACATTTTATAACAAGAGCTAAAAGCAACGAATAAGAAAACTCAGCCAGCTAACTCGCTACAAAATTTGAATTCTCCCCTTCCCCAAGGGACCACTTGACTTCACTTCTTTCGTAATATTCCTCGAGCGTTTATTAATGTCGAAGATCGTAAATAGGACCTTTCTATCTCAATCTAAAACAGTTCCAGTTGTCGAATCTATCATACAACTTGCCTATGATAGTGTTAACACGCTACCACCAGGGCTTCCATACGTAGTTTGTTCTTACTGAACCGTGGCCTTACCTTTTCTAGTCACACACTGTAAGGCGCAAGCTCCGTTAGTAACACACTGCCTGTGTCATCTTATCCTTTCCTAGGCCTACTGTTAACCTTGTAATTCTAGCTTTTCTTAGTTCCCCACTAACATTGCTGGCGCGAAAGTTATAACCGTTTTATAACCTTTTCTTGTACCAGTAGCAACACCATCATCCTATCAACTTCTAATTCCACAGATACCAATCATGATAACATTTCTTAGTTTCACTGATATCCTTTTTGTTATTGGTTTCATATTTTTTTAAAACGTCACCTCAACCTTCCACAAAACAGTCATGGACGCCAACGCTTCTTGTATGTAGTTTGTCAATAACATAAAGAAATCCATCTTTGCTAGTTAAATAGATAACAAAACCTGTCATTCGAGCCTTTTCGAGATCAGAAGACTACACACGGCCTCAATTTTTCCTTGTTTCATAGATAGTGCAAAACAGAACCTTCCACAATACACAGTCATGGACGCCAACGCTTCCTGTATGTAGTTTGTCAAGAACATAAAGATATCTTACTTTGCTAGTTGAATAAATAACAAAACCTGTCGTTCCAGCCTCTACGAGATCAGAAGACTACACACCACCTCCCTTTTTCCATTTTTCACAGATAGTGCAATACAGATTGCATCTTTACCATTGTTAGCTCGACAATTCCTTTTCCTGTCTTCGGGCCTTACCTTTCCTAGCTCCAATGTTGCGTGTTCCACGTTCAGCTGAGCACGTTCAATATTGTCTGTGATGCTATCGACCGCTTCTTGTTGTTGCTGCGCATAAAGTTATAAAAGAAATGCACCGTCAAAAGTAATTTGATCGTTTCTGATCCCCTTCTGCTCGCAAGGAGTCATGCTAACAGTTGTTAATCAAGTTCTAAAGACGGTCCACCTTGGCATCGCCAATAAATTTAATACATTTAAACACAAGATCTTTGATCATAATGTCTAAAAAATTCTTCATCGAAAAATGCTTAAGTGATTTAGAGTTGTTAGGCCTCTTATCTGAGTGAAAGTATACTGGGATACATTGGGAAGGGAGATACTACTTTCACTTCTCCACAGTTAATCAGCATCGGCAAAGAATTAGTTTTAAGAAAAAGGGAATTCGCCATCCACTTCAAACCGAAAAAGTAATATAGACCTGATCCAGAGTCTTGGGGACATCGTTTTAGAGGGAGAGAATCATACGGAGGGCTTGAATGGACATCTTAAATTTAAGATTGTTGTTGTCGTTGTTGTAAAGATTGTGACGACACCAAAACTAGACTTAGAAAGTTTTATAACAGCAGAGTTAGGAATCAAAGTTGTCTCTTCCTAAACAACTCATGTGCACCAAATAAAGTTGAAAAAAGGTAATAGTAACTAATAAAAAATTCTCGACAGCCAAATAAATTGGCTAAATACAACAACAACCCTACTTTTTGGGAAAAACTAGGTCAAGCAATAGGAGGAAATGTTTGTTGAACATCCATAATGTTCGCTTGTTTATGCATCTGGTAACTTACATGAACCATTGCTGAAAAATCATGGATGACTTCATTAAGTTCTTCTAAGTTCTAAAAAAAAAGAAAACAAAACAATTCAATTAAGAAACTACTTCATCAACAAATTATGTTAGAGTGAGAACTGGGTTGAACATTTTGTCAATCACTTACTTCGCGCAGTGAATCCCATGATGCAACAGCCGCCTCGTCAGTCACCAACTGTTGCTGCTGTTGTTCTAGGTTCAGGTCAGACACACTGGGATCCAGACCTTGGGGAACAACCAGCATTGTGCAAATTACAATTATACCTAATTCAAAAAAGGTTGTCTTCTGATTTATTGCATTGTGCACTGCGCATTGTTGCATACCCAGACAGCAACGTACCATGGATAAAACGAAGCTTTGAATAGCATTGTAGGCGTCTGTTATGATACAGCGACATTCGTTCTCCACATTGCTTACAGGGCTAATACACGAGTGTCGCTGTTTCATCTTGGCACCTGCAATGCTATTTAAAAATTCGTTACATCCATGGTGCGTTGCGGTCTGGGTGTGCAACAATGCGCAATGCACAGCGCAACAAATCAGAAGAAAACCTTTTTTGAATAAGATGTATAGTAAATAAAATAGCTTTAGCTTGTTTTCTAACGGTTAACTGAAGTCTATTATTGTGGCTGAGGCTTTAGAGTTGTACCTGTTTTATACAATTCCGACCTCAAGTGTTCTCAAAATTGTTCATGTTTCAGTTTGGAGCAGTTTTATACCGCGCATTTCTGTTTTAAAATCAAAACTCTTCTGTGTTTGTTGAAACTCTTTAAGACTGTTCTTACTCTAGTCTTACACTAGATTAATTTAGACTAGATTAGATTAACTTATATTACATTACATAGGTATAGATTAGATTAGGTTAGGTAAGATCAATAATAAAATTCCGCCATCTAGTCCGTTCCACACGATCACGCAATTTTTCGGTCGATTATACCGTGTATCGGATGTCTCCGTGCACACATTTCAGTCATTTCAGCTTCACAACTGAAACTGATTCTTCGCTCGTATTGAATTTCGTATTCTCATGCGGACTAAGCGGTTTCCATGTTTACAAAGAGCTGTAGAATCCTGGGCCCGGTTGTACGAAGAGTGGATAACTCTATCCAGCGGATAAACCCTTATCCAGTGGATGAAATTGGCGCGTTGTCCAATCAAAATCAAGAACGCGTGAATTTTATCAACTGGATAGCGGTTTATCCGCTGGATAAAGCTACCCACTCTTCGTACAACCGGGCCCTGGACTTAATGAAAAGCTCGAGACAATTCACGACGAAAATAATCGGCACGGCCTCTACGCAGTTGTTTCAGCTCGTAAAATCGCAAAATTTAAGTGACTTATGTTCCCAAATTTACGAAAAATCGCTAAATTAGAGTGTCTGGCAAGAAAAGAAGCTTGCAAAATCGCAAATAAAAGTGTATTCAAAATTTCATGTAAAAATGTACTTGTTTGTGACAATATGGACCTAACTGTCCATCTGAACATCTTTTTGTCTATAAATCTGACTGTCCGTGGTTTTTGCCCCTCACCTTCATTCGAAGCTAGAAGACCCGTCCTTACGCTTGGTCTCTTAGAGTAGTGTCTCTGCACTTCACTAAAGGACCGGATTGATTCCAGAGCTTCAAGCTTGATACCAGCCACACGACTGTCGAATTCGGCCTGATCTGATAGTTGAACCTGATTTCTGGTGTTCTCTAACTGTCTCATATTTGCTTTTAGTTGCTGTGGTAACAAAAGAGCGTTTCAAAACTTGTATGTACATAGCACATTAAATCTTCAGTTAAACTTGAAGCTAGCTTTGCCATATTTTACATAAAAAGGGACCTAAAACAATTTTCTGCTTCGGATCCACTACATGTAAGCCTGACAAGATAGGACAGCTGACCACTATAATATTATTTTTGCACTTTATGCAATACAATAGAAAAAGTAAGGAGTTTTCCTAGAAAAATTGGGAAAAATAGGAATAGGTTAAAAAATAGGCAGTAATAGGAAAAAATAGGAACTTGACACACTGTATTTTTGTTATTTTCAGAGCTTACTTTGAAGACATAAAAAATACAACATACATATGTACAGCTTCATGTACTGTATTCTGACTGTTAGCGTCTGACACTTCAAATCACGTCACTCTACTGAAATGTACAGTCATGTAATGTACCAGTATGTCTTAAATTAGTTTAAACTCAATTCTACATCGTTCCACTTTAGGGCGAACCATTTGATCTTTGAGGGGGGAGGGGGATGGGCTTTTTTGAAAAATAAATTTCCTGCAAGCCAAGTCCTTGTAAAAAAAATCCTGCAGCAACTGATGAACGAAAAAAAATATCCTGCATCATATTCCAAAGGGGAAAAATGTTGCAGTTTAAAAAAAACTCCTGCTAGTGTTTTGTATCAAAATTCTCGCACACTATTGGACATGATAAAAAAAATTCCTGCTCACCAAAAAAGACCACCCCCCCCCCTCAAAAATCAAACGGTTCCCCCCTTAGGAAATTAATTATCAAATCTGGTATTTGTATACTTAACATAAGTTTACTGTAACTTTTATTCAAATTTATGCTGTATTGATCGTTTTCATGTTGCACCATTCTGAAGATTGATAGTTTCTTCAATTCTGGTCCAGACCATATGTCAGATTACCTGAACTGTTCGTGCTGCGTTTATCTGCTCCACATCCAAATCATGCCATGCTTTTCTTTGATAGAACTGCAAATTAGATTAAAATTCTTTGTATCCAGTGATGACCATTTAATAGCAAATTAAACTGAATTGTTGTGTAAACTAATTCAGCCCAAAAAACAAAAGAGTAAAAAATAACAAAAGGTATTATATTTTAAGGAACACATCATCAATCATGGGTGGAAACTTGCCCTTGACTCAACCCTGACAAAATTATGATTGCCAACTGTACAGAAAATTCTAATTGATGGAGGGGTGCTGATAAAGCAGAGGGCTTGTTCATGTCCACTTAACTTTTGGCCAAACTTCTTCTTAATTGTTGCTTTAACTGGCCAGTGGAAAACATTTAAAGGAACAAACAAAATCTAAAAAAATTAACCACCGCTATTGGTGGCAAGATTTCCAGAGGATTTTATGAATTCATATAGGAATGACAGAGATGAAAAAGACTTTTTTTGAGTTTGGAAACCACAGTTTTTTACGAGGAAAGGAGGAGGGTGATTGTTTTGCTTGGTAAACTTTGGGCTTTAACATTTTAGTTTGAATTTATTTAATTCCGCATTTTATGTTAGAAAGATATTTGTTTAAACTCAACCACATTTTATTTCAGGTTATAGTTTTGAAACATGGTATTATGGTTGATTAACAGCTTCATTTTCAGATTCACATAACTTTTGCATTAGAGTTCCTCCACATAGTGCTGAAATACTAGTGGTTGGTTCAAAAACTGTGAGAAAAAAATTGCTTTATACAACTGGCAGCCCAAGCTTTGAGTTTGTCTTTGAGAACAGATTTGTAAGACTTTTTATTATATGGCTGACTGATTTTGTGTGCTGTGATTGGTCAATTCCAGGTCCATAAGTAGCAGAACAGACCTCTAACTTTCAATAACTTTCTCAAAACCAGAACAGTCAACATATTCATTTAATGAACAGCTTATTAGCCTCATTTGCTTGGCTCTAACAACAAGTTATGGATCCATGTTTTTTCCCTTTTTGTTTTCATGGCCCACACACTTTGGGCTTGGGCCATTAAAGGAAGGAAAAAACTTGGTACTTAACTTGCCATACAGACCTCACACTCGGCTAATAAGAGATATATGTTGGAGGTACAGAACTACAATTAAGACTTTGTAAGGGAGAACATTTAACCTTCACATAAAATCAAAATGTGTTCATTTGGTTTAAACAACAGAAATAAAGATCACTTACCACAGTTGTCACTTATGTGTGTCTGTACCCAGTTTGGGGGCCACTGGAGGTGATTTAGGGAAATTATGGGTTTCAGAATTTCTCCCCATAAGAAGAACTCAGTGGTGGCATAACCCAAAGCATCCCTCATAATGAGTACTTCCCAGGGGAAGTATGATCTCTCAAGCTTTTATCTTCTTACGGGGAGAAAGTCCGGAACCCATGATTTCCCCAAATCACCTTCAATGGCCCCTAAACTGTATACAGACACACACATAAGTGACAACGGCAGTAAGTGATCTTTTTTTCTGTTTTTTAAACCAACACATGTTGACTTTATACAAAGGTCAATGTTCCCCCATACAAAGTCTTTTATCATTGATTCCTGTAAAACTAATACAAAGTACAAAGTCTTAATTAAGTTACAAAATAATCTGATCTCAGAGACAAGCTCAAAGCTTGGGCTGCCTGTGATAAAACTAACCAAAGATTGAACTAAACTTTGGAACCGCATAAACCTACCTTTTCCATGTTCAGTTTGTGTCGATTTAAACGTTCCAGGTCTGTTGGCAAAGCTACTTTGACGAATTTGTGCAGTGTAGGCTCTAGTCTTTTAATTGGCTGTTTTAAAACCTTTTGTGGGGAATCACTGAGCTCTAACAACACAAGCAAAATAACTATTAAATATTCTAGTGATTTCTTTCTATCTGCTATATTTGTATCCAATACAAAACTTTATAAAATTAAAGAAAAAGTATTGGGGTACAGCATTAGAAGTACAGTGTTCAAATTTAAATGAATAATTATATAATATTTATTTGCTCAATATTGTTCTACTCAAGAAAAAGAGATGGCCCTGGCATAGTTTCGATAATGCATTACTCCCATTAGACCAGTGAAAACTTATATTATGTTTCTGGACAGCACCTGCATGGAGTTTGAGACTTTCGTTATTCTTTAGCTCTGTAAGAAAGACTTAGGAAAAATCAGATCATTCGTGAACCTTATCAAGATATCGTTTCAGTGTACAACGCGGTCACACTTCAAAATCCTAGCATTTATAGTTCAAAGGGTATTTCCTTGGCATTATTCACAGGGGAACTAATGTTCAGGTGAAGGAGGGGTTTCTAGGCTTAAAAATGATCATTTTTTGTAATATAAAAAAATAACAAAAAATAATAAAATAAACAGCCCCACGGCTTACCGAATTTCCGAAAGTGGTTGACGAAAAGAAGAGCAATTGATATGGTTCAATTTTCAATTTTTGCAAATCATGATGCGTCTTTAACTAATGCCATCTATGTTAGGTTTCAATACAACAATAACTTTAAATTTAATTACAGGAGCAATAGTTAAATTCAAAACAAACTCAAGTTGTGAATTGTATGAAAGTGAAGCCTCAAACAGCACAACTGACAACAAAAATAACATGCAGTGTAAACAGAAAAGCATCACAAACTTACTTCGATTCCACGCTGACTCAAAGCCTGACATGCTATAAATATATCAAAAATCCTGTTTAAGATTTAGAAGAAAGTGAAAATTGGCCAACTGTCCGTCTATTGATCGATCAGACTGAATTAAGATATCGCAAATAATCTTGCACCATCACCAAAACGTCGCCATCATGTATATTTTGCACCGCAAATAACATCGGTTTTCTTCACAAATATTTTTTACAAAAGCTGTAGAAAATGCAGAGTTCACGTAACTTTTGAGATCTGTCGCTCGTTTGATGCTTGAAAAAAAACCACCGCCGCTTGAATGACTATAAAAAATCGCTTCTTCAACAAAACGGAAAACGCAAGAACTGAAGAAGGCAGAATTTCTTGTTTTGTAAATAAGCAACTGCTGACCAGCGCGACGCGGCTCAGTTGCGCGATTGGGCCTGGGATCCAATTCGTTCATTTCTCATGCTTCGTAAAAGAGAGTGCAAATATTTCCGAGGAAAATTGAAAAAATCTATGATAACTACTACTACTACTACCTCTGCTACTACTTCTAATACTACTACTACTACTATTTCTACTACTACCAGCTACTACTACCACTACTACTACTACTATTACTATGCTTATCAAAGCGGAAATCATTACCTTAACCATGTCATTAGTTGTCGTTTAGAACGTATCATAGAACTGTTTACACTTTACTTTGCTTTGTTATTTTTCTCCCTGA
>JAOBRG010358617.1:0-12783 GCA_027574985.1 Umimayanthus nakama
GTGATTTTGCACTATTGATTGAAACGTAGGGTGTTTCCATGCATGTGAGTTTGAGACCGTAGATGCTGGCACGCTTTTGCGTTCACAAAGTTTGTTTTGCAGATTGGCATAGAAGCATGGTGGTCTAAGCCCTTCTCGGTTGGCGTAATTATATGAAAAATAGTCAAAGATACTAAAATAAGGCCGCCTAAAAATTTTTGGCTGAGGCTGAATGTTTTTTAATGTTTTTTGGAAGCTCAGCATAAAATATTGGCTGTTTAGTTGTCATTTTCCATTAGCACGGTTTATAGGCACTACCCTGGCCGGCAAGAAAGAAAAAGATTGGAACAAATAGAAAATAATTAAAACAAACTTGATACATGCACCACACTGAAAGCGATCTTTCATTGATGAAGATTAACAGAGAAAAATATTTTCATGATCTGGTGCAGTACCAAAAGTAAATTTTCTTTATCTTTCCTCAGCCTCAGTACGTTACAAAAAAGTTTATATAAATAAGTGTGTACGATAAGAACAAATACTAGATCGGTTGTGTGATAATTGTAACTTTGTACTTTGGTTACGTCCTTCATTTCCTAGCCGAAGGCAAAGTTGATTAGCGTTTTCGAAATTAGCACAGCGCGGTGGCATCGTTTTCATTTTCGTCCTTGGTAGGCAACAATAACTATAGCTTGCGAACTTAAGCTCGTTTGCGCGAAAGTTAGATAATACAGACGAAAAATCAGGGGGAATAGACAACAATAAATTTCTCGTCCTCTTCCATTATAATTGTCATCATCTTTGGCCAATTAAGGCATGGGCGAAAAGCTCTGAAAGACCCCCAACAATGATTTGATCAAAATTATTCAGTCGTTTGTTTTGCAATTGTTTAGCAGTAATTGCAGTTTCCAAATTTTTACGAAGAGTGCCGTTTGAAATGCCCGTTTTTTGCATTACCTGATATTAAACTTGAAGAAGTTTAACTTAACCCTTAAACTGGCAGGGGGGAGTGTTCATTAAAACCCCTCTCCTTTTTTTTGGTATTAAAAGTTTGCCCTTTGACCAATTGCCAAACACTTATTCAGAACTGTTCCTCGATAATAATGACATCTTTTGACACTAATTAAGTGACATCAGCATTGATGACGTCAGCTTCCTACTGCCTCAAAATCAGAGTTTGCTGTCAAACTTTTGACTTTTGGAATAAAAGGAGTTAAAAAACTCTTACCTATTCTTATTTTTCTACTTATTTCATAGTTTTTGCTATTTCCATAAAAAAATATTAATTTAAGTAAAATCTCAAAAATCGAAAATCAAAGATGGCGGCTTTTGACGGCTAGCTTGGATTTTTTTATTTGTTACCATAGCAACAGCGGCTGATTAAGTGATGGTTGTTACTATATATACACAAGGGCATGTACATATTTTTAATCGTTTCAAAAGAGGTTTTTGGGGGTTTAACGAACCCCCCCCCCCCCTCTCCCTTGCCTGCGACGTGTGGGAAAATAGCCTGCACATTTAAGGGTTTACGAAGTAGGAGGTGATAAATAAAAGAGGTTGTGAAAATCAACGACTTGATATTTTGTGAGATGTAACAAGAATTCTGATAAGCATAACATTGCAGGGATCTGACGCATTTAAAAAAACAAATATATCTTTGACCAAATGCAAGTTCGAATTTGTCGCTTAGGAAATCAATTTTTGGAACATCCAGACAAACTGTTTTCTTCGAATAAGCGACATTTCAAAAATCATTAATGATAATATTTATGTATATAATAATCTTGGAGGAAAACCCAAGCTAAATAAGAACAACTTGCTCTCTTTAAGTCTCTCTTCAACGGACTAAGGTAAACCGGGCTTATGAGTTTGATCGTGACAGTGTACATAAAATGACAAACTATCTTGTTTTGCAACGACACGGATTTATGCACTTACTCCATTCATAACGTAGATGACTGAAAGCATCTTTGTGTTTTTGGAACACAATTTAAGCTATTAGACACTCGTGGATCCAACTCACTGACTTATTATTTTCGCACGGCATGGTTTGTTGTCGCGATGTATGGAAATCACGCAACCACGAAAATGATTGCTTTGCCGCGCTCCTAACTAGCCAATAGTTTATTGTGCTCTATTTATATATCTTTGTTGTTTGTATCTTTTTGGTTCACTTCATTTTAGAAAAAAAAAGTAATGAATAAGGAGCAACAGCAAGAAATGTCCGTTTTACGAAGCAGGACAAGACTTTCAGCGATTGGGTGCACCAGGCAACCAACTGGTTGCGCTTCAAGTTATCTTAAAATAGAACAGTTTTAGAGTCAGATTGAATGAACGTGATAAATCTGCTTAGAAAATCTTTGTCCGGTTTTATTTTTCAAATGTGTGGTGCAAATAACTGACTTTGCATAAAGTTATCTCAAAATAAAACAATTTTCTAAGTCGATTTAAGATCCAGAATGAGTTACACATCTGCTTAGGCCAAATCTTTGTCCAGCAGTAGTTTTTGAGTGTGTAATCCAACTGACTGCGCAAAAAGTTATCCCAAAACAAAACAGTTATCCAAGTTGATTTTAGAGCCAGATTGAGCAACGTGATAAATCTATTCAGAAATCTTTGTCTGGTACATTGTAGTAGTCCTGTTCAACATCGCCAGCAGCAAAGAAAAGGGTTTAAAAAGAGACATAAGAGCAAAACTTCAAGACGTTGTAATGACAAGTATTTTTGGTTGCTTTAAAATACAGTGTTTTGCAAGTGAAATGAAAAAAAGGATAGCCGTGTCGCACTGCAGAATCGGGAGGCAGAGTACAGTTGAGTCGGGAAGGTTGCTCCACCAATTTTTTTTAAGAAAGAGACTCGTGCCTGCCACAAAAGTAAGTTGGTAAACGCTTTTGTTTCTTTCTCATAACGAAGATCAAATGCAAAGAAAGTTGTGCATGTTGGATCAAAAGTAGTTCGATTTGAAGTGTTTCAGTACCACAGACTTCCAAACTGCTTTGGGACTTCTGATAAGAACTGTTACCGCCTGCCTGTAAGTTTCGAACCGTACTAACTTGGCCTACATGACCATGTAATGAATACACAGCGACCCTTATCGCCGGCCCAGATCAGAAGATAGCTGTAAAACTCCGATTTTTCTTCTCAGCCGGCCACTAAATATTAACTGCACTTGTTGCTTAAATTGCTTCCATGTTTCTGGCAAATTCACATTATTCCAATCTATCGTTTGAGCAATTCTTCTTGCTAGTGCCATGCTTCAAACACCAATAACTATTCCGAGTGACAATGGCGAGTCAAAACGGCGACCCTTTTTATACGTTCACACCCTCTTTCCCTACACTCAGATTTGGGCCTCGGGCCAATTGTTCGAGGTTGCCTGAGGCCTAGTTCATGCAAAAATCAGAGTCTAAAGATCATTTTTACACTGGAATGATCAGAAGATAGCTGTAAAACTATCTTGCGTAATACAAATCTTCCTTAGTACGAAGTCTGAAAGAGAAACCTTGAAAAGATATACAGTAGAACATATGCCCATAGGCGAATAGCGCTGGCGTTCGTCTGAACGGCTGATTATATCAAAAACAGCATTCAAACAAGATGAAATTGACACAGTTAACGCAGTTTCGACATTTGGTAAACGTACCTTTCGACACGATCTTCATTTATGCTGCATACATATAACTTCCGTTTTCCAATGAAAAGTAACAGGATTGCTAACGGCCTTTGCAAAACTCTGAATCAAGGCCGCGAGGGGGGTCGCGTAGGAGGAGAGGAGGGCGGTGTGATTTTGCACTATTGATTGAAACGGAGGGTGTTTCCAAGTATTTAGGTTTGAGACCATAGATGCTGGCACGCTTTTGCGTTCACAAAGGTTGTTTTACAGAATGGCAGAGAAGAATTGGTGCTCTAGCCCTTCTGCGTTGGCATAGTTATATTAATAATAATCAGTGATATTTAAATAAGAACGTCTAAACTTTTGGCTGAGGCTGAATGTTTCTAATTTTTTTTGGGAAGTTCAGCCTAAAATATTGGATGTGTAGTTATCCTTTTTTAGTTGTACAAAGCGTCCGGAAGCATAGCACGATTTATAGGCGCTACCCTGGCCGGCAAGAGAGAAACAAATAAGAACAATTAGAAAACATTCAAAACAAATTTGTTACATTCACCACACTGAACGTGATCTTTCACTGATGAACCTTAACGGAGAGAAAAATGATTATTTCCGTGTTCTGGTGCAGTACCCACAATAAATTTCCTTTATCTTTCCTCAGCCTCAGTACGTTTATAAATTCAATTTAAGTGAGTATGATAAAAACAAATACTAGATCGTTTGTGTGGTACATGTAACTTCGTCTTTCTTTTCTAGCCGAATGCAAAGTTGATTAGCGTTTTTGGGATTAGCGCAGCGCAATGGCATTGTTGTCATTTTCCTCCTTGATAGGTATAGATAGCAATAAATTTCGCGTCCCCTTGCAGTATAGTTTTTAACATCTCAGGCCAATTAAGGTACGGGCAAAAAACTCTTAAAGACTCCCAACAATGATTTATTTAAAAAGTTTTCAGTCTTTTAGTTTGAAAATGTTTAGCAGTTAATCGGAGTTTCCGATTCTTTACGAAGAGTGCCGTTTGAAATGCCCGTTTTTTGCATTACCGGATATTAATCTTGAAGAAGTTCAATTTAACCCTTAAACTGGCAGGTTATTTTTTTTAAATTTTGCCCTTTGACCAATTGCCAAACGCTTTTGCATAACTGTTTCTCGATACTAAACACATCTTTTGATACGAATTAAGTGACATCAGCATTGATGACGTCACAATGCTACATGTCGAAATCAGATTTCGATGACAAGCTTTCGATTTTTTGGATAAAAAAGATTAAAAACTTGTAGTAACTCATATTTTCCAACTTATTTCGCAGTTTTGGCATGTAAACTGTTGTTTTCTAGCCATTTCAATATAAATTTCTTAATTTTGAGCTAAATCTCAAAAATTGGCGGATTTGTTTATTTGTTACTGTGGCAACAGCGACTAATTAAGTGATGATTGTTACTATGCCAATTGATTAGTGGGTCATACAATAATTGCATGCCACAGAGCATGTGCATATTTTTAATCGCTTCAAAAATCCTTAAGGACCCTCCCCCTCCCCCTTGCCAGTATATGTGTGGCAAAATAGCCTGCCTGTTTAAGGGTTAACAAAGGACAAGTTGATAATTAAAATAGGTTCTGAAAACCAGAGACTTATTAGTTTGTGCGATGTAGCAATAATTCGGATTGGCAACACCTTGCAGGGATCTTAATCTAACGAAGTTAGAAATAACTATCTCAGTGTCCGAATGATAGTTTGAATTAGTCGCTTAAAAAATCCATTTTTAGAATATCCAGAATATCCAAACTGTATTCTTGAAATAAGCGGCATTTCAAAAAGCACTAACGAAAATGTTTATGTATGTGATCATCTTAGCCAAATAAGAACAAGTTTAGTCTCTCTTCAATGGAATAAGGTCGCATTGAGAGACGAGTGTCTGTTAAGCCGGCAGGCCACCTTTAATAAGCTTTGAAAATTAGTTTTTGTAATTTGAGGAGCAAGCTAAATCTGTGGTTTGATCCAGAAGAACTTGTGGCATAAGGTTACGTAAAAAAGCTAAAGTATCAACCGTTACTTCTTAGTCAGATCAAACTTAAACGATTCGCTACAACGTGTTTCAGTTTCCGTACCAAAGGAAGGGCGACCACTCTAAATCACGACAAGCCAACAGCGTTGCAAGTTAAGAATGTTAGACGTCTGAAAACTGCAGGCTGCTCAAGGTTGTTCTTAAAGCTGCATTTTATCTTAAAAAAACACCAACTTAAAAGGATGTAGTACTCTGTTTTCTAACAAGAGGGTCAGTTTTATACTCGGGGGTGGAAAACGGAATCGTGAGTCATATTCCGAAATCTACGAGAAATCAAAACTTAAGAGAAAAAAAATTCCTTCCACAGAAAACCTGATGCAAGAAGAACAAGGCAACGATATAACCAAAAAAGCTTGCAATATTTTTTGTTACAGGTGTTTATTTTGGCCTACCTTCTAACTGACGCGCTTGGCCGCTGAAGTACAAATAAAACATTCTTTTGTACAGCTGAAGCTATGATAACCCTTTTGGAAGGCAGTTTGAAACTACTAGCTTTAGGTAGTTTCGTACCAAATGATTCGCGAAACCAATTGAGTCAAGTTTTATAGAATACACAGAGAGCTTGATGGTGAGGGCTTTCTTTTAATAGATTTTAAATTAGCGCGCTCATACCAAAGGACAATGGGCCCCAATTACAGCCAATGGACACGTCAGGAAACCGAGTTAGGGCCCGTTTACATGAACCTGGGTTTGCTGCAAACCCGGTCGGGTCGCCAGCCCGGGTCAACCCTTCTCCAGTCATATAACTGTAAATGTGTACATGTGACCCGATGACGCTGACGTCTCGCACGTGAAATAATTTCTCGAACATCCAAATTGGTGAAAAATGCACTAACTGCTGTTTTATTGTTCTCTGTTTATCAACTCCACTTGTTATTTTAGAGTTAAACGTCGCTCTTTATCACATTTCCAGGATATTTTAGTTAAGGATTCGTCAATTCGCCCCTCCATTTTATCAAGTGGACCGAAAAGAAGACGATTTAAACCACACAATCGACAAAGCTTTGGGTATAATAATAGCCGGTCGTTGATGCTCGTGGTTGTACAACTTTCTCCTTGAAATTGTTGTTCAAGAGGAAGGGCGGGAAAGCCTTCGGATGAGAAAAAGCTCCTTTTTGAAGCCGAGTGAGCTTTGACGTCCTTAGGCCCCTAATTCATCAAACGTCCATCGACTAATTAAGATGCTGAAGAACTTGTAAAAACGCTTATGACACACATAGTTTCTCACAGTGTATTTGGGGCGATAGATTGGAACAAAGTTCACACGTATCCGGATATTTTTTAGTCCGGATTTTTGTTGTTGCGGATTTAAAAAAATTCGCGTCCACACGCACCGTATTCGAATCAAATTCCCCCGTCCATACGTATCCTGTAGGTATCCGGATTCACTGTAGTGCCGAGTAGTCCTCTGTGAATACTAAAAATAAAGTATGCGCAAAGCAACACCTCTAGCGTAATGAGTGAAATTGACGGCAAAAATGTTTGTTTTGTCATTAGAACGATTTCGTATAACCCCAATATTCTTGCTAATGAGTTCGGGGTAATACGCTAATATTTGTGCAGTTGTCCAATGGATTTTATTTTGGAATGATTCGTGCAAGGATTTAACGTCAAGAAAGAAACGTGACAAGTTAACAAAACACCAGTCAAACTAACGTTAGCTAAGATCAAATATAATGTTATAATTACAAATGAAAAACTCGCGAGAAACGATCAATGAACTGTTATGCGGTTAAAACTAGACCTGATTTTGCCACGTCAGCGGATTATAAAATACTAGGATTCGCCTGTCCGGACGCGTACGGTTCCATACTATTAGCGGATTCAAATATATCGTGTTTAGAGAGCAGATTCAAAAAGTTACGGGTTCGCATGCGAATTCTCCTGATACGTAAGACGAAAGGCGAATCTGAAAAAAAAGTTGCGGTCTCATAAATATCCGGATACGTGTGGACGGGGCCTAAGTTTCAAACTTATTCGTTTATACGCTTTTTATCATTTTTATCATGTTCACATTGACATAAAACAGCCAAACGTCAATCAACAGACTACATAAACAAGAAGCACAAATAATCTTTCAACGTCCTGGCCGTTTACGACCACAAGCACTTACTTATTGATGTTGTAGACAAGGAGGTGTTCGTGATGCTCGTGTGTTTGCAAGTTCTACAGTGTGCGAGCGTCTTAAAAATGGGGACATTCCTTCCATCAAAAGAGCGTTGGTTGAAGTCGAAGACCCTGTTTCCGCCTTCTTAGTGGCGGTATCACTCAAACGCTTTAATGCCCTATTTGACGAAGGAATATATCAATGATGCATGGAAAGACTGCTAAAGAACATGTTTAGGTTTAAATCTGTATTAATGTAGTCAAGGATGGTCATGAAGCGTTTGTTTTGACGTCTGAAAGGTCGTTTGAGAGCCTTACGAAGAGCAAGGGATAGAAACTTGATAGATCGTCTCTGTGTTATTTATGCACGTATATGTTGCATAATTTTTGTGCAGCCAACAAAGAAACCATAAGTGAACAAAGTTTTTCTGCAGTCATTCATTACGACCACCAACTCAGTGTAATCCAGTCAGGGCCAGTAATAACGAAGCAGAGGGCAATCGAATCAGAAGTGTGCTTACAAGGTATTTTGAGCCATAAGTATAATGTACCAGCGTGAAACAGTTGAACTATTGGGACGCCTTTCTGTTGTTTGTGATAAAGGAAAAACATGCAATACATTAAACACTGAAATTTAGCTACATAGCAATAGTCCAACCAAATACAGCAGATAATGCTTGATCGTTGCTGTGCACAACGTCTTCTCTACGAACTGCGGACTACAGTTGCCCCTTGACAGGTAAACGCCTTTAATCACTGTAAGCTATATTCCATTGGCAAGAAAATATACATTCTCAGTTAGCTTGGTTTTTAGCGGCAAGAGCGTTTGTTTGTTATCTTTATTTTATAGTTGCTAACTGTTGCTAAACTGATCGCAAAAAGAACTGACACAATATTTGGACCAATAGACACTGGTTGGATGTTTTGTTGCATTCAAAACTATGTATCTTTATCGTTGTCACTGTTGTTTGAAATCGCTATATCACAACTCATACAACAAGAACAGTCTAAGGGATCAGTCATTGAACATTGTGGATGGGGGCGGGGGAAGCAAGTTTTCAAATCGAATAGCCCAAATATTTTGCACGATTTCGGGCCCAGAAATTCTTAGGCCAATCCCTATTGTTCTCCCCAAAATTGTAACACAAGCACCTTTTCTTTAAGCATAAACACAAGCACAACTTATGCCAGGAAACTTAATAAAATATTGGCTTAACGTTTTTATGATTGGACCTTAGACAATATTTTTCTGTTTGGCTATGAGCCAGGTAATTTTAGCTCAATGAAACAACTCCTCTTTTTTCTTTGATGAGGACAACAAATCTACCCATTAAACTTTGTTCATCTGGAATGAGAAAAATTGAAAACCCGCTGTTATAAAACCACTAGAAATATGCCTAAAACTAGTCTAAAAAGGTAAAAATATTTACATGACCAATCCCTGTATCTCAAATCCAATTTGTAGTGTTTCTTGAAACATAAAATCTTTTTGTCGTGTAAGGTTTAGGCACTGTAGTTGTAAAGTACTTCTGTTTTTTGTCATTGGCCAGTTTTAATGCAACAACATGAACCTTCATGTATATTTAATATGTCGAGTTTTACAGTTTTATCCTCCTATATTTAAACAGTTACTTTCATAAAATATTTCTAAGCGTATTTACAATCTTTGGTATTCTAATAAAACTTCATATAAACAAGAGGCTCTATTAACAGCCTAACTCGGCCCGTACCTTATTTTGATTACTCGGGCCGGAAACGGGCCAATAGGCCTTTTGTAACAACAGGTCATGTGGTGCAAAATCCGAATGTGCCAGCCTACAAAATAATACGAATGTGAAAGTGTGATTTTTCATTGTTTACATTTCCCCGTGGAAACTTGCCCATTCTTTTGCTCTCCAGTATTGCGGACTTTGTACCATGTGACCTGTTGTTGCAAAAGGCCAATTTAGGTTTCGAGACGTTTTTTTTAGTTTTTTCCTTATCGCGATCGTGTTAAAATTAATTTTTCTGTAATTTGAGGCGTTCTATTAAACTTGTATTAAATTCACGCACGCGTCTCAGTAAAGTGGTCGCGGTTGGTCTGTTGCGCATGCGATACGATAGTAAAATCTGAAAAAAATTTGTTATGGTCCACCGTGGAGTTGAACCCTTGCCCTAGTGATCGCCAGTCGATATCCTAACAATTACGCCACGAGGTACTCGACAGGTATCGGATCAATTGCTTTGTCTATGACCTGATACGTCATCCGTCGGAGTCTGGGTACTAAAGTGGAACCAAATATGGCTCATAATGCGTTATTTATCATCAGTTGGAGGCTGGGAACTAAAGTGGAAACTATTATGGTCTTGCGTTTGTTGATCCTGTTTCACCATAGTATATGTTCATTTCTCTCTGCTAGTAGTGCAATCGCATTGGTTTTTGGCCTGGTCACCCGTCAAAGCCAAAAGCGTCGATTGGTATTTGAGCATTTTGAAACTGTATATCAATAGCTCGGCCGAGAAAATGGCTGCAGGGTTTGAACGGAAAAGCAAGATTTGAACACAATTTCCGAGTCTTCGCTTTCAGTAATTCATTGCTTGCAAGACAAAGAAATCGGCCACGCTGTCAGGGACCAACTGACAAAATTGGTTTTTAAAAGGCATGCGATTTCACTGTGGAGTGTGGCACCCGTCCGACTGCTTCGCGTGTCTGGGTCAAGACAAGTAAGGTGAACGTACTGTTCGTCTTTCTCTACAGGGATTTTGAGCTTATTTGCCATCATAGACAGACTTGCCCTACATTCAAAACTACCTCGTTGGTACTTTTCTTTGATTTAGAGATTTTTTGCCCACAAACCCGACAAAAGCAAGATAAACATTGAGCATGATGCTCAGTCATAACGACGCAAGGTCACTAATGACGCTGATTTAGTGCCGATAGTAAACTACTTTGGTTTGTTCGGTAGCTAAACGCGTCTCTAGGAGAACAAAACTTTGTGAAATAACTAGTAGATAGATGACTTTGATCGGATCGATAACTTGTTAAGCTTTTCCTCCCGCCACATACCTACGGAATTTTTTGTTGAGTAAAAACGTTCATAGTTGTCCTCAACATCAGGCAGAATTGTATGAGCCAAGCATAAGGCCTGTTTTTTTCAGAAGAAATGCCAAGGAACATAATTAGCTTAATGACAGATAAAATCTGTTTGTCTGACAAGTTTTGTCAGTTCGTAATGTCGCAACATAAGGTTAAGCGATTTACCTTTCGACCAAAGAGATCCGGCCGGTCGGCGGATGAATTAATTAGAATTTGGTACCTCAAATCTCGATACGAATCTCGCGTAAACAGAACAAATACAGTTATAGCTTGTCGTTCAATGTTATTTTTTAGTCATCAGCTGTTTTCGACTCGTGATACAGCAGGATACAGATATTTTTAAAACGTCGGTCGGTTGAGAGCGACTTGACATGAAAACATGATTTAGAATATTATGTGTAAGTTAGCCTCAAATCCGTTTTCTTGGCACTCAATAACCCTTTAAGCTTAATACACGACATACGGTGTGTTGAAAAACTCTCCTAAAGTATCTCTGCAGTGTCTTTCTTGTTTCTCCTTGTTTCTTGGCCCAGTCACGCGAAGCAGTCGGATGGGAGCCGCACTTCACTGTCATATCGCATGCCTTTAACCAATTTTGTCAGATTGGTCGCTGACAGCGTGGCCGCATTTAACTTATTTCTTTGTCTCGCAAGGAACGAATTACTGTAAGCGAAGACTCGAGATTATGTTTTATGTTCAAATCTTGCTTTTCCGTTCAAACCCTGCCAGCCATTTCCTCAGCCGAGTTACTTGATACGCAGTTTCAAAATGCAAATACCCATTGACGCTTGTGGCTTTGACACGTGACCAGGCCAAAAGTGCATGCGACTGGCTTGCATATTTTAGTACGACACCCACAAAACTAAAAGTAACAAAAAAATACGCAGCACCGAACTTTCAACTGGACTCCCTACGGGCCGAGTAAGAAAACCGTAACAAGAACCGTGCATGCAGTTTGATTTCCCATAATGTCCTTTATGGTGTATTATGTTTTTGTGCACCAACTATATCAAACTTTTTGTTCTGATAGTTGAAATTCTTAGAAAAAGGCTATCAAAATAACAATTAGTGATATGGAATTATAGAAAGCTATATAATAAGCTATGTGTTAACTCTTTGAAAAATCTTCATATTGTTGACACTGTTGTTATGCTGTCTTTAATAGTTTTTAAACCTTTTCTTACCTAAAAATGATCAGTTGTAACAGAGGCATCAGTAAATATGGCTCTTGTCTAAGAGCAAAAAGTTCTGCGTATGCACATCACATCCCTTCATGATGTAGAAGGCATTCTTTGTGAACCGGTGCCATAACCATTATGTACAAATGAGTAAGGATGATTGTTTTGAAAGTGCTGATGAGATGGCACTGTGTATGCAGCTTGAGGGAGCACCAGGGAAAAGCTTCAGATATGGAGTTAGTCTTTTAATGTTGATAAAAAAATTATTCATGTTCCGACTGCTTCCATTTTCTCCACCATCTGTTTTCCGTTATTATAAATTCTTCCTGATCATCTAACAACAATTAAGTGTCAAGTAAAACTTTTTTCAGTTTTTCCCTCTTCAAGCTAGTTGACTAGTTTGTAATTCAACAAATTTATTCGCTCTTGAACAACATTATCCGATAAAGTAGTGTTTTTGGAAAACTACAACGTTTATCTTCTTCTGAATTGTAGGTATCAGTATGCTCTCACGGATAACTCTGCACGTGTGTTGATCGATGAACCACAACGTGACTGAACCACAATATGATGCTATTCACGACAAAAGCGAAATCTTCGTCTTGACTCAAACAATCGCGCATGCGCCTAATATCACTACGTCACTTCCTCAGCAACCAGAGCCAACCGTCCAGGGTACCCTTTGCCAAAAGTCGTTTCCGCAATCCGGCTCTACGATGAGACACTTTTCTATTTTGCAGTTCGCCAAAGTTCCCAGTTTAATAAATAC
>JAOBRG010358628.1:0-12782 GCA_027574985.1 Umimayanthus nakama
TCGGCACTCTTCGTTTCGTCGTAAAAAGCGATCGCGATACGATAATCAGATTTTAGTTTTTACTGGCCGGATACTGGGCACCTTACTGTATTCCCCGAAGTAGAGGTGAATAGTGAAATATATTCTACCGAGCCGCGAAGTAGGCAAATGCAATTCAAAGCTTGAATTTGGTGTCCAAGAAAGAATCCAATCGCGTTCTAAAAATATTCAGAACATTAAAATAATATTTGACATCTGCAGAGAATAAAGCGATATCATATTGCCGGACTCTGCAAAATTCGCAATAGCAGCTATAGCCAAAGCAATAGCAAAAGTCGCAATAGCAGCTGATATCTGCCCAGAATGTAAAATTACTGTTATCTGTCATCTGTTAACAGAGCTCTCAAAGCGTGAGTCGCACGCATTTCAATGTCATCTCACGCTCTCACGCTTACACGAGTATTTTTCTCGCATTAGCACTCTTCTGGAAGGTAACTCTACTGCTTATGGATTCAGAAGTAATTATAGTCGTAAAACTCCTCCATAGAAATATTAAAAGTGCCTGGTTTTAATCAATTAGGGCGTATTCGGCGATTGTAGAAGTGCAAACCTTAAAAATTGTCCGGGGCAGCATGCCCCCGGACTGGCCGTCCCTAGATCAGATGAGGCTTTTGCCGTTCGGCGATCGCTCAGCAGACAAACCGACTCTTTGGAAAAACTCAAACTTGAGGGATTTGTGTTAAAGATAAGTCAGTAGCCTACTTTCGATAGCTGACGGAAGGACGCAAAAACCGCAGAAAAATGTCCTCGAATCGAAGCAATCTGCCATTTTGCTGTTGCAGGCCGACGCATGCGCGGACGTTGTGCCATTTGTGCCATGCCCCAGATCTAGATCAGAGAACGAACGGTTCACGGCCCGTGTGCAGGCCATGTGCATGTCACGCGACTTGAAGACTGCTTTTCTTGAAAAAACAAGATGCCTCCTCAGGCTGGAAGTCGTTCATCGGTCAACCCAAGAGAAAATGCTAATATCTTTTCTATTTTATCCTTCGGATGGATGCAATCTCTATTTGAAAGAGGCAAAGGGAAAAAAATGGCCAGCGGCGATCTGTTTCCCCTGCTGAAAAGTAGCCACGCGAAGTGTTTAACCACCTCACTGAGCCTGGAATGGCGAAGGGAAGTTCACAATACTAGCAGATCAACAAGCGGAAACGGACCGCGGTTATGGATTGTACTGGCTCGAATGATTCCTCTCAGATCGTATCTAATCATGTTTTGTCTGTGTGCGTGCACTTCAATTGCGAGTGTAGCTCAGCCGTTGACGCTTGGTTTGTTCTTAAGAATGCTGGCTGATTCATCACGAAGCGTCCAATCGTCAGTTCTCTACACGCTGGCCCTCAGTGGAGTGTCTGCAGTCAAGTTTTCAACGAGGCACCACAGTGAATATATGGCCGAACTTTGGTCCATGAAACTTAGTGCAGCGACAACTGGACTGATTTACAATAAGGTAAGATTTATGGGGGCTGGGGTAAAAAGTATGTGCTTGACGTGATGTGAAAATTACCGAGAATTCGCTGACAGCAACATGACAAATATTGCTTAAACTAAAACTACAAGTGTTGCAAAACAGTTTAAAGGGTGTAGAACATTGTTTTGTAGAAAAAACAAAAATAATTTAATATAATAATAATAGTAGTTACTGATAAAAATATAATTAATAGTATTTAATAATTATCAGAAAATAAACAATTATTCCCGGGAGTGTAGTGGGGATGTTCTACCGAACTGCAAGGCAGTGACATAGATGCTGTTTACTAGGCAGTGGCATGAGGGGATTAATGGTTCATGATTAGCACAGGGCCTGTGTAAGGGGAGAGGCTTGGGGGCTTAGAGAGTTACTTGTATAAGAAAAAGTGTTTTTAGCCCCCCCCCCCCCTCCCTCACACTTTTAAGAAAGCTCCACAGTCCCTGTAGCATAAACACAACAAGTGAATACAGGCTCAAAGTTAGTGCCCAATTGGTTGCAAATGCGACTAACTTTTTTAAAATGCGCCTAAAAATTTGAAGTTAGTCGCACAGCTGCGCCTTGATGTAAATGATGATGTGGGTCTGAAAATCACAGCAAGTTTCCTCTGCTTTTGTAGGATTAAACAACCTGAAATTGACAGTGAGTCACTGTGGTCCTTTCTCCAAGTTCTAAATAAAAGAGTTAAGTTTTTATCGTAGTTGGTTTATCAAATTTTTGTGCCAGTTTTTGTGAGTGATTTATTTGTTTCCCTGTCTGATGAATGGTGTAGCCTATTAGCATTATCACAACTTAAGGACATGATCAGAATAAGCATGGAGGGGCCAGAGGTTGAATGCCTTTTATGTCCGGCTTCGCTCCTGACATTTCAACCTTTGTGCCTAAAATTTTGGAAATGCGGCTAAATTTTGAAAACTAGTCGAAAAAAGATTGAACTTCGAGCCCTGTAAAAACACTTTCAAAATAATATTCTTGTTTTCATTTGACAACTCTGTGCATTTGCTGTTTTGGTTCCTGCTTGAATGCTAAAAAATGAATATAGATTAACACTTAAAATATTTCTATCAACCAAAACTTGCAAAAAAGTAGTATTTCATATAATTATAAACTTTGTTATGAAATACGTATACCAAGCACTGGATATTGAAATTTCAGTAATCTGATTGGCTCTCTGCACATGGTAGAAATCCTTTATACTGTAATTTGTCCAAATATGGAAACTTACAATTTTATCACAGAAAACTTTCCCTTAAAAAGGTCAGAAATTCGACTCGATTGTTAGCAGAATTTGATTCATTTTTGTCCAGTGCCGCTTGTTTGATATGAGCTGACATGACAGACAGTTCATTGCTTTGCACCTCGTCTGCTATCTAAAAGATCATGTCCAACACATTCCATATAATAATTGTTAGTTACATATAGTCAGGTCTTGATTCAAGTCAACTCAGGCCTTTCTAAAAAGTAATTGTGAACACTGCATACCATATTTATTTGATTAAGCACCCAACCTTGAATAAATGCCCACCTGGAATAAGCGCCTACCGTAAGGGTAGAAAAAGTTAATAAGCTGACCCATACCCAAAAGTACTTTTTGAGCCCCCAACATCAAATAAGCACCCCTCCGAGTGATGATGAAGTTGGTTGAGAACATCTATGATATCTAAAGAGACTTCTTTGAAGACTGAACAATTAGTAGTTATCCCTGGGAATTAACCGAACAATGAACAGTTAAAAATTATGCTCAAATGTTTTTTCATGTTTTGTTACAATAACTATTTATCGATTTAGATAAACCTTTTACTTGCTGAAAATGGTGTAACTTTGATAAATACCCAGCCTCAAATAAGCACCCACCCTGAAGGTCCAAAAATTAAATTGGCACCCAGGATGGTTAATGGAATAAAAACGGTACCTGCTAACTGTCCCAGTTTTGTCCAGGCATGAGTCCTGTTGTTTGACTTTCAAAACCTCTAAAAGCAGAATGACTCCTGTATTCTAGAATCAATTTAGCCGATAAATATTCCTGTTTTTGAAGTAACATTTAAGACACAAATCAGTATTTTCTAGGTCTTTTTTCTGCAAATTCAATTGAAAAGAGTTTAGTTTATTGATCTTGTGGATTTTGGTGCACAACTAGTGCAGTGCAGGGTTTAATAACTTTATATGCTTTTTATATCGATCTTCCTTTTCTCACTAGATGTACATGTAGTTAAAAAAAGGTGGACAGTCAAACAACTCAATCCAGCACTTAGTATCCTCAGATTAGTTCCAAGCCTATCTGTTGAAGTATTGCAATGAACCATACATCATGGTTCCCACTACTCCTGGAATTCCTGGAAAACTCCTGGAATTTTGAAATTTTCTTTCAGGGCCCTGGAAAACTCCTGTAAAAGCAGATAATTTCCCTGTACTCCTGGAAAACTCCTGAAATTTTGTGGAAAGTTTTTCAACAGTTTTATAAACAAACCAAAACCTGCAGAAGCATCTGAGTTACGATTGTACTTTTTCCATTTTATGTAGACTCAATTTCAGGAATTTTATGTAGACTCGATTTCAGGTCTTCATGAACTGAAAATTGCATTGAGTTGCTACAGATAAAATGAGACAATGCATTAATATACCAGTTGCTACTATTGTGGCTGAAATTGATATTGAAATTACTTGATATTGTTTTGTTCTTGCCGAGAGAGAATTTGGGGTTGGATCCTGGAAAAAATATATTTTCTATCCTGGAAAACTCCTGAAATTTTGTTATCGTTTGTCAGTGAGAACCATGATACATGTACACTTTTACATTTTAAAAAACATCCTTTTTGTGTTAACTAAATAATACTTAATATAAAAATTTACCCGTCACACGTAAATGGCTAAGCAAGAACTTTGTATTTGTTAGCTCATTCATGGCAAAATTCATGATCATGATCATTTGATAGAATATTGTACATGTAAGTACTTGTTGAGGTAAATTCGTAATAAAGTTGACCTACATGTACCTCAAAAGTACCACATACATGTTCTCACAGTGTGTGCCCTGCATTACATTCATGCTAAACTACGGTAGTACGGGATTTCTTTTGTTCTTATGTTGGCTTGTCATTTTCCTTGTTAAAAATATTTTGGAGGAATAAGAGTGTTTGACATTGTATTGTAGCAAGTGGTAAATTATCTTTCCTCACCCGGCCTGTAAATTATGGGCAGGGAGATTCATGCAAATATTACTACGGTGTTACAACAAATTTCCTCCAACCTCTCCTTGTGATCTGTAAACCACTGTACCCCAACTGTCATCACAGAAAGGTAATTTTAAAATTCTGGTCGATCTTTACCTTGTCAAAACGTTTCTTTTCTAACAAAAGATCTAAATAAAGCTGGACAACAAAGTGGATGGAGGACATATTCAAGATACTAGCATATCAGAATTAAATAAATAAATAAAACTGAAACTGTACAGACCACTTTGATGTCGCAGTAATAAAAAACAAATTAGTAACCGATCATGACGATAAAATCTCTTGTTCTTTCCATAGGTTTTAACACTCAGTAGAAGCAGCCTTACAAGAATCGGTGGAGGACACATCATAAATCTTGTCTCAAATGATGCACAGAGGCTCCGGAGAATCGTTAAACATTGTATCATCATTTCATTTGCGCCTCTTGATATTGCAGGATATATTACTGTAATGTGGCTTTTGGTCGGCTGGCAAGTGTTGGTTGGAGTTGCGTTTTTCTTTGCGTTACTTCCTTTTAATTTTGTCATGGCTGCGCATTCTGCAAACCTGAGAAAAAGGGCAGCTAGGGTTGCGGACAAGAGACTGGGACTGATAGGAGAAATCATTAACGGAATACGAGCTGTGAAGATGTATGCCTGGGAATGGAATTATGAAAAAGCTGTCAGTGATATCAAAAGGTGAGGTAGTATTAGTAATGCATTTTTTGTTCATGCAAAACTCTGGAACACAAGAACCTCTTCTTTGAAACTACAGTTTCGTAATTGAACCGGATTATACATGTATGTCATATTACTGAAACTAGAAACTGAGATAGAATGTGAAACCGGATTCAACGTCAGTCTTTTTCCATAAAAAATGTAAAAATCTCTATTGCAGACGTGAAGTGAAGATTCTTTACAACATTGGAATATACTTCGCTGTGAACATGGCCCTCGTTTTCTCAAGTGCTTCGATTGCTGCCTTGATATCAATCGTAACACTCCTTTTCACCGACCAAGAACTTTCTTCCTTCACCATTTTTACCATGTTGTCTTACTACGGATCACTAAGGTATGCCGTCAGTGTGGGTATTGGCGATGTTCTTCGTGAGCTTGGAGACTCGAGAATCTCCATTCAGCGGATACAGGCCTTTTTGATGGAAGATCCTCTCTTCCCTGATACCTTTGGCGATATGGAAGAGACGAACGCTGCTGAAAATTGCTTGCCAACAGAGAAACCTTCTAAACTGGGTGTTTTCTTCATGGGAAAAAGATATCACTGCGAAGGTAAGAAAGATATCTGAGACAAATTTTGAAAGAAATCAACGAAACTGCAAAGTATGCACTCGAAGGGTATAACGAAATTTTGAGTTTCACCACAAGTCCAAAATATATGTACATGTAACAAAATTTCACTTAACTCTAGTTTGTTTCTAAAACACATTTGACGAGGTATTTTCTGTGTTCATCATCATAATAATAACAACAATAAAATAATAATAATAATAATAATAATAATAATAATAATAAATAATAACAATAGTATTAATAATGATATTGATAAAGACATTTTTAGTAATAATAAATTAGTAATAACAGGAATAATATTCTATTTGGAAAAAAGTAATAACAAGAATAATATTTAATTGGCACTTAAAGCTCTTAGAATAAGTTGCTTCGAACTTATTTATTTGAAAATCTAACTCGCCATGAGTTGCTATAGGTTTTATTTTTCTCACAGCTGCTTTATAAATGCCGTGTACAATGTATTGATTCATTCTAGTCATGTTAGTTTTCACTTTACCTGAAGTTTTTATTCGAATATAAATTTTTTTACAAACGTATTTTTTCGAAGCTGAATTAGGTTAGATAGTCCATAGTATTGTAGATACGATACTTCAATGCCCTACATTTTCTTAGTTCCACTAGACAAATTAAACCAGGGAGAAAAGATTCGTTTCATGACTCACTTCAAAGACGTCCTTCCCTTTTTTTCTTCTGAAAAGAAGTGGTTTGTTTTTAATTTGAGTTAATGAATTGTTTTAAAAGTGCT
The DNA here is from genome assembly GCA_027574985.1 of Umimayanthus nakama. Lineage (NCBI taxonomy): Eukaryota > Metazoa > Cnidaria > Anthozoa > Zoantharia > Parazoanthidae > Umimayanthus > Umimayanthus nakama. The sequence continues at coordinate 6,766 of JAOBRG010358628.1, forward strand.
GCTCTACAAACAGGTTTGCTGACGGCCTGAATTTCGAAAAGTTAGATTTTACAAAGTAAATTATAAGTTATAAAAGGAGGTGGTAAATTTAAACGCCCGAACCAAAATCGCGCTCCGAGTATAATTCAAATATCGTGATCTCATCTTCCAATACGCAACCTGTCGTTTCAACCAGCCGCCAAAACAAACTACAAGTAAAAATGTTTTTTTTTTTGTAATATCTCGAGGAGGAAAATCAAACAAGAGATTAAATCTCAACCATACCCAAAAATCGAGAGGGAAAGGCCAGTCATGGTATAAGTTATGATTATATCTTTCTTTGCACGATAGTATTGGCTTACATGTCGTATGCCATTTATATTAGCCTTCAATTTCGATTTGGTGGTCGGAAGCAAGGACAGTGGGTTGTGCTACAACCTTTATTTTTTGTTGTTGTTGAAATTCGATTTGAAAATTAATGACCATTCTTTCAACTCCTTTTTCTGTTTTAATAACTGCCTTTCTGTAGTAGCCGTATAGAAAGCGCTGGATGGCGAGGGATGTTTTATAGGAAGAGAAAGGAAAAGGTTTGGATTCTCCTCGCCTGTTTCGGAGACAATCTCGCATCCCGACACACATTCTTCTTCCGTCTCCCCGCGCCTAATGCATGACTCATACCCAGTCCTTCTCGATTTCTTCTGATTACCAATCATCGGCTGCTATGGCTGTAAGTTACACTTTTTGATTAGAGTTTACCCTCCCTTTTTTATGTTTCAATAATTTCTTTAGAAATAGCCTTTCTATAAATCAACCACGGGCCGGGCGTGTACCACCTTTGAGCAGAACTCCTCTAAAAGCTCGTCATTGTGGTTTTGCTTCGGTCCATGTTTTAAGACTTTATTTTTAAATATTCACCATCATTTATCTTGAACGTCTAGACGTTGAGTCATTTTTGTCTAAATTGCGTTTACAAGCATTTTTATAACCAGTTTATCCAGTTAGTGGTTAAAAACCATTATCTTTTTTCTTTTGTTATTTTTAAAAGTATTTTATAACCCACATACACAAACAAATATTTGAAATGTTTAAAATTGCAGTTGTGTCTGATTTAGGCGATGCAAGTACTAGCAACAGACGCACAAGAGACTATACTCTGGTTAAAACAAACACAGACGAACTACAGCCAAATTACTTGAAAGCTGAAAGCAATGTTGTGACGGGAGTAGATATGGCGGCCATGTGTTGCAGTTGGAACAAAGAACGTAATGATTTACCCGTTTTGAACGACGTGACTCTAAGCGTTCTCCAAAATGCGTTGGTTACAATAATTGGCCCTGTTGGTTGTGGGAAATCCTCCTTGTTGATGGCGATGCTTGGGGAACTGCCACCGACTGATGGCAAACTTCAACGAAATGGAACAATCGCCTACGCCGCACAGGAACCGTGGGTTTTCTCAGATACCCTGAAGAACAACATCCTCTTTGGAAGGCCATTTAACCAACACCGGTACGAAACAGTTCTGGAAGTGTGTGAACTGCAGAAAGACATTGCTAGCTTCCCAAATGGAGATCTAACTCTGATTGGCCAGCGAGGAGTTACACTCAGTGGTGGTCAGCGGGCTCGTGTTTGCTTGGCACGCGCAGTGTACCCTGAAGCGGATATTTATTTACTGGACGATCCCCTTAGTGCCGTGGATGCTACAGTGGCCAAGAACATCTTCGAGAAGTGCATCATTAATCTTCTGGCGGGAAAGCTGAGGGTCTTGGTTACTCACCAGGTACAATTTCTGAAAAGCGCTGATCATATTGTTGTATTAAACCAAGGAATCGTAACAAGCCAAGGTTCATACCTTGAACTGAAAGAAAGCGGTGCCTTGACAAGTGGATTGGAAATGGAGATCGAGGACAAAGGACAGGAAGTGGTGAAGGGGGTGAGTGGAAGAGAAAGTGAAGAAATAAGTTCCGATCTAGATGACGAAGGCACTGCAGTTGACATAACGCAATCGGAAGAACACCGTGCATCAGGGTCAGTGACCTACAAGATGTATTGGAACTACTTCAGAGCTGGTTTACCAACGGTTTTTGTTGTTGGTCTTATTTTGACTTATGTAGTTGGCCAAGGTGAGAATGGTTTAGATAGCATTCTGATGCTGAACATCCTCATAACCCATATTTGTTAAAGCTGACTAACAAGTACCACACGTTTGACACAAGTGACATGTACGGAAATAAAATGGTCGACATCTTCTTACAAATATAGTATAACACAAAAAATGATGAATGGGGCAAAGTTTCTTTGCATTGTTTTCATACCAAACTAAAATACTGAAATTTTATTTGAAGTTCTCAGAGCAAAAAAGACATTTATTTCAAAAAACTCACATACATAGTCGTTCACAGCGGAGCTCAATTAACCTGCTGAGTAAAGTTAGGTCCCGTCAAAGAAAGTGGTTCATACATTACGATTGCCCGACATTGTAAAGTTAAACACGTGCGTGACCTGTTGACGTGTTGGACTCGTTGATAGTTCACTGCTAGTGTGTAAGATGAAGCTGCTTCATGTTGAATTTGTTCCAATTTCTAATCCAACTCCTGTCAAACCCAGTACTCTCTTGGACCCCCAGTGTTTTACAACGCTAGAGATGTATCTAAAGCTTTAAGGATAAATGTTGTATGTACTATCCTTCGTTTTTTTTGTTGAGAAAAAAATTTGCGAGATTGAGCTCTACCAGCTCAAGTGACGAAAAGCTCAAGGTCTTGTCTGTATTGTTTCTCATAGTTGGTAGATAGTAAGAAACAGGCAAGAATGCCATGAGTTGTATTGGTTAGTAAGTAAAGCAGCCACTATGATTCAATTCCCAGCCTAATGATATTATTTTTTCAGTTGCTATAATGTCTCCATACATTTGGTTGTCTCATTTGGTGAACGTGCCACCCGACCAGCAAAGATCCAGCGTTTCTCTTTACGTCTACGGAGGACTGGTATTGAGTTCCTTCGTGTTGGCATTTCTTCGATGCTGTTACATCTATTACAACGTCATCAAGGCATCTGCAAATCTTCACGGCAAAATGACCTCAGCCGTCATCAAGTCTCCAGTTCTGTTCTTTGACACCACCCCTCCGGGGAGAGTATACAACCGATTTTCAAAAGACATTGGAACGATGGACGAGATGCTCCCTATATCGCTTATTTTTGCTGTGGACCTATTGGTTTATAGTCTAAGTTCCATTTTACTTGCCACTAGCACCAATTATTGGATGGTTATCGCAGTCGTACCGCTACTATCAGTGTTTGTTTATATAGCCTGGTATTACCTACAGACGTCACGACAGATCAAGCGTATTGAGGCTGTACGCTGCAGCTCCGTCTATTCTCACGTGACCGAGACCATAACTGGTTTGGAGGTCATTCGTTCCTCGGGGATGCAGACGAATTTTATCGATAAGTTTCATAGGTGAGTGTTTTGAGTCCTGCCTAACTTCTTTAAGCACATGGCAATATCCAAGGTCCTTAAGACTAATTTAAGATTAATGGTTAACTAGGTGATCCTTTGCCTTCGTTTGCTTATTTGCTCTTTTTCTATGAGCCAAAATATCTTTGTCGAGTTTCTTTTTGCCTTAGAGAACGACCTCTTCCACACCTTTTTGACAGCACTCAGTTCAATAATCTCGCTCCATAATATAATATGCTGCCTTTACAAAGGATCACGGTCGTATTCAACGTTTCAAAAAGGTTTTTGACCAAGGAGACATTCTTGCTCAATTCAAACACTCTCCAAATTCTCCAACATGAAATAGGCAATTATTTAATGATTAAGGTATTAGGCCAGTCAGAAGTGAGAAAACGTGGTCAAAAACAAAAAACATTTTACTTGAGTTACATTAAAGCGATTACATTGAACTTTTTCATGGTAAAATAACTGTGAATAAAGTTTAAAAAAAATATTAAATTTAATGTGAAACTTGACACTCCTTGTTTTAAATTACAATCTCACTGACAGGTCAGGAAATACAGTTTATTTCGATTTCCTCCGCTGTATTACTTTTGAAGTAAACACCTGTATTGGAAAATTCATTTAGCCAGTTTGACTTAAAAATATACCAAAGCCAAGCACTTTTTGTTTGCAAGGAATGGAGCGATATTGTCGTCAAAACAAACCATTCGTGTATCTATTAAGGACTTGAATCATTCTCCGAAGTAGATTGTCTAACCCGGGAGACTAAAACTTCATCACATCTAAGTTTTCAATTTTTTTTTTGATATTGTACCTGTATCAGACAACAAGAAACTGCGTCAGAAAACGAAATAAATGCTAGACTTTTTCCTTCATGTGTTCATTTCGAGCTCGCCATCTTCAATTTTACTCGGAGAGACTTGTACTGAAAAGAATTGCCGAAAACAGTCGACTGAAGTGCGAACTAACAGCAAACTAAGGATGCCCGACAACTACGGCGTTCCAAATAGTTGTTATCAACCAAAGCAATAGTCGTAATATCGGCAGACTTGCTTTTGGAAAGCGGATTACGTGCGCAGTGAGCCACTGTGTTTCCTATTCGGGAAAAATGGACAACCGCTGACACAAAAAACAGCTGTGGCACTATGTGTTTACCAAAAACTATTTTTGTTTGGACAAATCATATTCGAAAACAATAAAGATTCGATATTAATTCCAGTTTTGAAATGCCGCTTCTGTCCTCTAAGATGGGGCAAACAGCGTCCGTTTGCATGGAACCTCAACCACAATAATGTTGGCACTTGTTGCGTATAGTCAAACTTTATATACGCCGATGCAAAAGGACAAAATGTTCTTGGCCAAAATCCCCCAACAACACGCAACAATGATGTCACTTGTTGCGACCGTTTGTATGCGCCTTAATACTGCAAGTACTTGAGTGTCCAACTTATAGTACATGCTTTGTTGTTTGTGTCGTTTCCTTATGTGCAATCGTCTATTGTAGTACATTTAATATATAGTATTTTCACTAAACGCAGAGGTTGGTATTTCAGCGGAAACCTATCTAGGTGTATTCCTTGTTGCTATTAAGTTAGTCGTACATGTATACCGAACAAAGCTAAAAATCGTTTCGTTAATAAGTGCCCTCACACCCCCCCCTCCCCCCCAAAAAAATATAAAAAATAAACAAGAGAAAAAAAACTGGCCTTCATCTCCTACACAAAAACTCAAAACCAATATGCAAAGCGTTCAAGCTCCTTTTTCCGAAGCCGGGTTTAATGATATTATGATGAAAGTCATAGAAGAAAGAGTTTTGGAAGCATTCATACCATTAGTTTGTGTTTGTTGAACAAGTAGTGTGTATGTGAACTATTGCATTCGTCTCGGGTTTGTTGTAGGTTTGTGGATGATCACACCCAGGCTTATTTTCTGGTGTTCTCAAGCGCACGCTGGTTGGGAATCCGCCTCGACTCTGTAAGCCTTCTGTTTATCACGGCAACAGCAGTTTCAGCACTCCTCGTACTAGAGAATGCAGGTAGTGGCGACGGTGTTATGTAATATCAAGGGTAATAGTAATGTTATCGATATTGAAAGATTTTAATAGTACTAAACATGAAGTTTTCTTAAATCTATTGACTACTTTTACGAACTCAGCAATGTGATTTCTTAAATAGCAGTGCGTTCTACTAAAACCCTTTTTCATTTTTTCTCAACAGAGGTAATCTCTTAACGGTAATCTTTTGGCAACACGCCTGTTGTCTGTTCACTGATACGATTACAGATGGAATCGAACTTTAAACAGTCCAGTTGACAATATATTAATGAAAACCTGTACACTTTACTACTACCACTACCTCTACTGCTAGTTCTACTACTACTACTACTGCTGCTATTACTATCACTAATATTAATGAAAACCTGTACATTTTACTACCACCACTACCACTACTACTACAACTACTACTTCTACTACTACTACTACTACTATGTTATAGTTATTTAAGAACATGTATCCAATTAATGTGATTGAATGTAATTGAATGTTAGTAACTGAATAGCTTCAATTTCGTTTTAGATCTATAAT
>JAOBRG010358650.1:0-12782 GCA_027574985.1 Umimayanthus nakama
GTGAGTTGCACTCCAGAAAGATTTGTAACTGTCGAAGCGTCTAAACGTATGGGAGTTCTCTTTTTGAAGTAACGTTTCGATTTGCGAATTCGTCTGTTCTTGTTACGTCCTTGGTTTTGTGTATTGCATCTTTCATTAGTTCTTGTTGTTGATTTATTTATTTGAGGGTAATTTTCTTTATCAGTTTGTTCTGTGTCATCAGTATCGTTAACATTAACATGAGGGTCAAGGATCAAAATATCATTGGTTGGGTCAATATTTGTGTCGGAAGTTGTGTCCAACTTTGGTAGTTGTTTTGTTTCTTGGCACCGTTGCAAATCTTTTTCAATGGTCAGGCGGGGATGCTAACCGACTTTTTTTTTTTTACTAGGCCTTATTCTTGAAATTTTAACTGATCGCAGGAATTATCACAGAAATTTTAAATGATTCCGGAAATGATCACAGAGATTTTAAATGATCTCAGAAAAGATCTCGAAAAATTTATATGATTTCGGAAATTATCTCGGAAATTTTAATGATCTCAGAAATTCTAAATGATCTCAGAAATGATCTCAGAAGTTTTAAATGATCTCGAAATTATCTCGGAAATTTTAAATGATCTCGAAAATAATCTCGGAAATTTTAAATGATCTCAGAATTTTTAATTGATCTCGAAAATTATCTCGGAAATTTTAAATGATCTCAGAAAATATCTCGGAAATTTTAAATGATCTCAGAAATTATCTCGGAAACTTTAAGTGATCTCGGAAATTATATTGGAACTTTTAAATGATCTCGGAAATTATTTTGGAAATTTTAAATGATCTCAGAAAATATCTAGGAAACTTTAAATGATCTCAGAAATTAATTCAAAAACTTTAGATGATCTCAGAAATGATCTCGGAAATTTTAAATGATCTTAGAAATTATCTCGGAAATTTTGTATGATCTCAGAAATTTTCGCGGAAATTTTAAGTGATCTCGGAAATTATCTCGGAAGTTTTAAATGAGATCAGAGTTCATCTGGGAAAGTTTAAATGATCTCGGAAGTTATCTCGGAATTTTTAAATGATCTCAGAACATATCTCGGAAACTTCAAATGATCGCAGAAATTATTTCGGAAATTTTAAATGATCTCAGAAATGATCTTAGAAATTATCTTGGAAACTTTAAATTATCGCGGAAATTATCTCAGAAATTTTAAATGATCTCGAAAATTATCTTGGAAATTTTAATGGATCTAAGAAATTATCTTGGAAACTTTAAATAATCTCAGAAATCATTTCGGAAATTTTAAATGATCTCAGAAATTATCTCAGAAATTATCTCGGAAATTTAAAAAATGATCTAAGAAATTATCTCGGTATTTGTAAATGGCCTAGAAAATTATCTCGGAAATTTAAAATGATCTCAGAAATTATCTCGGAAATTTTAAATGATCTAAGAAATTATCTCGGAAATTGTAAATGGCCTCGAAAATTATCTCGGAAATTTTAAATGATCTCAGAATTTATCTCGGAAATTTTAAATGATCTCGAAAATAATCTCGAAAAGTTTAAATGATCTCAGAAATGATCTCTGAAATCTTAAATGATCTCAGAATTTATCTCGGAAAATTTAGATGATATCGGAAGTAATCTCGGAAATTGTAAATGACCTCGGAAATTATCTCGGAAATTTTAAATGAACTCAGAATTTATCTCGGAAATATTAAATGATCTCGGAAATAATCTGGAAAATTTTAAATGATCTCAGAAATGATCTCGAAAAATCTAAATGATCTCGGAAATAATCTCGGAAATTTTAAATGATCTCAGAAATTATCTCGGAAATTTTAAATGATGTCGGAAATTATCTCGGAAATTTTAAATTATGTCAGAAATTATTTCGCAAATTTTAGATGATATCGGAATATATCTCGGAAATTGTAAATGACCTCGGAAATTATCACGGAAATTTTAAATGATTTCAGAATTTATCTCGGAAATTTTAAATGATCCCGGAAATTATCTAGGAAATTTTAACTGATCTCAGGAATTATCACGGAAATTTAAATGATCTCGGAAATGATCTCAGAAATTTTAAATGATTTCAGAAAAGATCTCGAAAACTTTAAATGATTTCGAAAATTATGTCGGAAATTCTAAATAATCTCAGAAATTATCTCTGAAATCTTAAATGATCTCAGAATTTATCTCGGAAAATTTAGATGATATCGGAAGTTATCTCGGAAATTGTAAATGACCTCGGAAATTATCTCGGAAATTTTAAATGATCTCGGAAATAATCTGGAAAATTTTAAAATGATCTCAGAAATGATCTCGAAAAATCTAAATGATCTCGGACATGATCTCGGAAATTTTAAATGATCTCAGAAATTATCACGGAATTTTAAAAGATCTCAGAATTTATCTCGGAAATTTTAAATGATCTCGGAATTTTTCTCGAAAATTTTAAATGATCTCGGAAGTTTTAAATAATCTCTGAAATTTTTTTGAATCTCGGAAACTTTCTCGGAAATTATATATGATCTCTGAAATTTTATATCACCTCGGAAATAATCTTCTCGGAAGTCCCTTCTCGGCTTTTTTAGGTTTTATCGCATGACTTTTTCCGTATCATTGATTTTCGAAAAGTCCGAAAATCATCAGTAGCTTCCTGAAAACTTATTGCACAATTACCGAAGACTTTCAAAGATTTCCAAAGATTTTCAAAAGAATTCCAAAACCTTAAACAACTTTCAAAAATATTTTTTGACAACTTCTGAATACTTCCCCAATATTTTTTTCTAGTCAGAAGCATAACAAATTCTGAACGGTTTAGAATATAGCGATCAAGTTTCATGACGTTTCCCAAAACTTTTGATACAATATTTGTTGCCGTATTTGTACAAGGTTTGTTGTTGCATTGATAACTACTAAACCGACAGTGTCTCTCAGATTTTAGAATTTTTATGTTTTTTTTATATGAAAGTTAAGACAATATTTTCAAGTAGGCACACATCAACAAGAGTGTTTTTGCTTTGTCTACAACTGTCTAGAAATGCTTCATGTAAAGCCTCGTTTCCATACGATCGCTCACGAGCGCCGGATCGCTAACAATACTGCCAGCAATCATCGGCAGCTATATGAAGTTTATCACTTTGCGATTTCCCAAAAGGGGATGTTGATTATCCAGGGTGATTTCCTTACACTTCGCAAGATTAAGGTGTTGAACAACTAGGAGTACAACCTCGCTACTCTTAATGAGCAAGGATCTCGCCGTCAAGAATTCCACTTTGTCAATTTCGCTGAAGAAGATGCTCGAAATCCTGGAACACCAGCTTCCTTCTTTGGACGAACAAGGTGTTTAACATCTTACATTACCATCTTATCACAAAAACACATCTCAATTAGCAATTACTAGATCACAAACAAAGTAATAAGCGCTAAGAAAATACGTAAGTTTAGTTTACTAAATTCGTCACATAAATTAAAAAGGAAAAGCGAGTAATCAATTACGTGTGACAGCTAGGCATAAAAGGAAAATGTTTTGTCCCAGTTGAGGCCTAGCCGCTAAGTACAAAAAATGGTCTTAACGTAAAATTTGAAAATGTAACATATACATATATTTACACTTAACTGCAAAAACTCTGCTTATGGAATACGTAATATACCTTTTGTATTTCAATGAAATATTTGTTGACAGCTATGGGACCCTTTACAATGGGTGGGTGAAAAATCCATACTTAAAGTTGTTTCCAGTTTTAGAAAAACACTGTTGTGAAATTATCTCTTTTCGGCTTTTATCACTTCTTATTAGATAGTTGTAATTACCTTTTGTTATGGTTCATCACCCTTTAGCACCTTTTTATTAAAATGTAAAAGCAAAATATATATCCTATTCATATTTGAAAAGCAGAGTTTTTGCAAACAAGTGTGTGTATACATATTTATTTGACCCTCCCCCCTCCCGTAGTATATACATAAATAGATAAAGAGTGCTTGAAAATTCAAGCACATGGCAGCTAAAACTCGCTTAATTCTGATCGTTTTGTGGATTAACCACTAGAACGATCTCAGTTTATATGTTCTGAAATATATTTAATAGTTTTAGTTACATTTGAAGTCAATTTCCTCCGATGTATGTATACCTACTAAAGGCCATTAACAGGAAAAGGGTCCTACTGATGCTACAATGGTGTGAGTAAGCTACAACTGTGAGTAAGACCGACGCCACATTCCATCCCACACCGGGACAAGTTTGAGAGACCCCTTTCCTGAAAATGGTTACATAATGACGTAACGGCACTACCAGAAAGAGGGCGTCGCCAGCTTAGAAACCGGAATTTATGACATCTATCTTACAAAATATCTGACACTGCCTGAGCTCCCATTTACAGACAACTCATGCTCTGCTCACAACCACAGTTTACAGTGTCACACCACGACTTACCGATGGAGCCCAGAGGCCGCTCGTTTGCAAGGCACTAGTCCTGCCAAGACAGTGGTCTGTCCCCACCCAGACTTGACACACACCAAGCCGGCCGCTGGCCGCTCAACATTCGTCTCTCTCTGATCAGAAGTTGTAGTCAAAGTCAAGAGTTAGCACGAATTAGGAGTGGCTACGCCCAGATTAATACGTAATACAATCAGCGGTCGTCAGTAGAACTAAGAGGCAGTAAAGGGTCTCGGTGTTATGAACCTTTGCTATTGTCTGTCTTTTACATCTTACCCATTAACAGGAAAAGGTTACCACTGACGCTACAATGAAGCGAACGGTGAGTAAGACCGACGCCACATCCCATCCCATCCCACACCGGGGCAAGTTTGAGAGATTCCTTTTCTGAAAATGGGTTACATATACCTTTTTATATTTAGGGGGAGGGTTCATAATATTTGCAAACAGATACATATAGATATATATTATTTACATATTATTTACATGTTATATATATATATATATATATATAATTGTTTTAAGCTCCATTTGAAACCTGGATGCCTTGTAAACATTTTTTATTGCTGAAACTTTGTTGACATTACAGTTCAGTTGAATTTGTTCCAGCAAGAAGAAAGAAAGTGGAGCGACGATAACATAACCTAAATGGACAGCGTTAAAAAGTTTTCCTCTTACTTACTGCAGAACGAAACAAATTTGACATTTTAGAAGTGAAAGCGATCAAACCTATTTTTTATCTACAATTGATTGTAAGTCATTATAGTTGTAAGGCGGTCTTCAATGGAACTTTTGGATTCAACAACTAAAGCTTGCGTTTTGTTATTTCTTGTTGCTGAAACTACACCTACGAACATAAGCTGGCTTCTGATTGGTTGCTTGACCTTTTTTTAACACAATGCAATAAATAAGTAACAGCATACATGCATTAAAACCTAAGTTGCCACTGTCATCTGGAAAAATGTTTACTTGAAATAACGGGAAATGATCGTTAATACTTTGGAGAAGTACAGAAAACTTTCGACACTCTTCGGCGACGTTTCGATGCCATCGGATTGGTTGGAAAAAAGGAGAAGAGAAATGCTTGGACACCTACTGGAATCCCTTAAATAGTTATTTGAAAATTACAAAAATCTTCTAAGAGTTTTTTTGAAAGCGTCAGAGAATCTGTTAAAAATTTCCAAATATCCGCCGCACGTATTCAAAAGTGTTAAATTTATGGAAACTTTTTGGAAAAATTTGGAAAACTTCCGAAAACGGTCGGAAACTCATTTTTGAACAATACGTTTTGTAGATGCATGTGGCGTAAATAGGAAACACCCATTGCATTTTCTAACATTAAACCAAAAATATAACTTGTAATTTGAAAGTTTTAGAAGTCAATCTGGCAAGTTAAAATGTTCCATTATGGGTTTCATTTGTTGTAAAGCATCCTGGTTTCGAAGGGATCTTCAGGACAGCCATTGCATTCAACAGCTAAACTTTATGCATGTACATATGTATTTCTAGTTCTGAAGTTTACCCGATCATGAAGGTGGCGCGAGAAGACGGAAAGGGAGGGTTGTACAATGTGGCTGATCGCATTAGACGCAAACTGTGATTCAACTTCATGTCGGATATCCGATCTTCCCTTGCAGAATTTCATTAACGGATGATAACTTTGAAATTCGTGCTAGCTGCTCGGACCGCAGGGAGCCCATGCCCATGCCCATGCCCACGCCTACTGCTACTGGCCGCGCTAGCAAGCAGTTCTCCGAATTATTTTCGTGGTTCAGTTTTGTTTTTCGTGGTTCGGTTTTGTTTGTCGTGGTTCGGTTTTGTTTTTCGTGGTTCGGTTTTCTTTTTCATGGTTCGGTTTTGTTTTCGTGATTCGGTTTTCTTTTTCGTGGTTCAGTTTTCTTTTCGTGGTTCGGTTTTTTTCGTGGTTTAGTTTTTTTTTCGATATTCGGTTTTCTTTTTCGTGTTTTTTTTTTTCGTGGTTCAGTTTTCTTTTTCGTGGTTCGGTTTTTTTTGTGGTTCAGGGTTTTTTTTCGAGGTTCAGGTTTTTTTAAAGTGATTTGGTTTCCTTTTTTGTTTTGTTTTGCCCCTACGGGCCACCGTAGACTATCCTTTTTTCGTCAATGTCTAATTCAACTTTTTTTTTTTTTCAACCAAACATCAAGTTTCTTCAATATTACGTCTGTAGATAAATAGATATTGTTTCCCTTGTGGTTTTTCAAAAGTAAGTTACAACTTTCACGTAGCTGACGAAAAATAAAAAGAATGAAAGAAACATTAACTACAATTTTATATAACTGAAAAGACGTGTAACAAATCTTTGAACTTGTCATCAGTTGGTTCAAGATAATCAAATTCTCTGAAACCATTGGCAACCAAGTAAAAAATATTCAATCAGTCTTTAGCAAAAAATATCCTCTGGAATTATAATGAACGGAAACAAGAAGTAAGGGTTCTGTTAAATGAAAAGACTGTCCTCAAGCAATTTCTTAAATCCTGCGACTTTATACTTCATAAAGTAGCCATATAAGATCCATCTTACGCAGTGGTCTACAAAAGAAGGGCTATAGAATGTATTTTGCACGTGAATGTTCACGGAATTTGTACATGGTCAAGTTGATGCTAATCGCGTTGTACAGTTTTCCACTGGCGTTGCTTGCACGACACTCAGGGGACATCATTTATGTAACAGAAGGCTAAACTAAAGAAATTTGTTCTGCATAAATTTTGATCCGAGGCAGCTGTCGCTGCCTGAATATTTAACATCCTGATGACCAGAGAAGTAAGATAGCAATCTTGGATGTTCAGCACTTTTATACAGCGTGGAAACATAGTATCCTGGATGTTCACTACCTTGCTCGTTCAAAGTGGAAACATAGTGTCTTGAATGTTTAACATGTACTGATCGACCAGAGTAGCAACATATAATCCTGGATGTTCAGCATCTTGCTCGTTCAAGTGGGAACATAGTATCTTGAATGTTTAACATGTACTGATCGACCAGAGTAGCAACATATAATCCTGCATGTTCAGTACCTTACTCGTTGAAAGTGAAAACATAGTATTTTGAATGTTTAACATGTACTGATCGACCAGCAGAGTAGCAACATATAATCCTGGATGTACAGTACATTCTGTATCAAGAGTGGAAACATAGTATCAAGTATGTTCAACACCTTGTTCGTCTAGGGTGGAAATATCGTATCCTAGCTGTTCAACACCTAGATCGACCAGAGCAGTAAGCTATTAATCCTGGGTATTCAGTACCTTCTTTATCGAGAGTGGAAACTTAGTATCCTGGATGACCAACACTTTTTCGTTGGTATTAGATATAACCTAGTAAACCATTAGTCGTTTCAACTGCAGGCCGTATTTAAAAAATATGGTAGTATAGCTGTTAAGATAACAGAACCGAAGTAATATTTTGTATGCTTCTAACTCTCTCTCTCTCTCTCTCTCTCTCTCTATCTTTTTTTTTTACCTTTACCTCTCTCTCTCTCTCTCTCTCTCTCTCTCTCTCTCTCTCTCTCTTTCTCTCTCTCTCTTGGATTGAATGATGAATTGCATTTATTTTTTTATTTGCCCTCTATATAATGAGCTGAGGACAGACTACTTTTCCAAATTGAACATCACAAAAGAAGCATTGTCATCTTCAACAAATATAGAAAAAATTCTCACAATATGCACTGTTGTAAATCAAGCACTACTTGCCGAATATATCTTCAAATGTAATAGAAAAAGGAAGGAAGTGCTAAATTTATAAATAACTATAGTTAATACTATTCGTTCTTATATTCCCGTTACTGTTATTATATACACATATATTTTGCTTATACAAAGTTGTAAAAATTGCTTTAGCAATATCTGAAAAGATCGTGCCAATGAAGCGACCACTTTACTTACTTACTTACCCTCTCCCCCCCCCCCCTCTCTCTCTCTCTCTCTCTCTCTTAGTTTGTCACGGCTTTTCTGTAAAGCAGTATTTTTGCTGATGTAAATTCCGTGTTTAAATAAAGTTTCATCACCATCATCATCATCTCTTTCTCTCTCTCCCCCTCTCTCTAACCTAACCACGCACTGTTCAAAGCAGCTTCTACTCTACAGTTTTTGTTTCTCACATATTTCTTCGTTTTAACATTTAACGTTAAAACGAGACAGTTTTTTTTAAGAAGCAAATTTACACTATGGCGCCGTTGACGCCTCTGGCAATACCTGGAGAGGAATTTGAAAAAGAGTAAATGGACGTGTTCTAGAAAACACCTGATGTGCGCGTCCTGCTATTTGCGGATCGGTCTCTGTGCAAAACATTTTTTCATATTTAATAAAGAAGTCTGAAGTCTGAAGTCTAAGTCTGAAGTCTGTCCGTCGTTATGTATGCCATCAAACGAGTTATAAGTTTGATGGCCATTTTTTGTTTTATTCTTGCACATTAGCGTTATAATTAAGTAAGTAAGTTTTACTGAAACCCATGATTTTCACATCAGCAGCAGCCAGTTAGTCTGCGTTTGCTTTGAAAGAACTTAAGGAAACCCGACTGACCAAATATGTGAGGATATTGCACGAGGGCACGAAGATAATAATTTTATGTTTGATTACATATTAAAACAATATTTTACGTACAAGTACAAAGAATGAGCAAAAGAACTGGTGAGAAACAAAGTTCATGTCTCCAAGCTGCCGCTTAGTTTTTCTTTTGTCGCTGAACCCCGATATTTCGGTAATCTTTGGAAACTTTTGGAAAACACCGGAAATTCTCTGAAAATCTCTGAAATAACTTGTCCAAAACACTTTCAGAAATATTTTTGATACTGTTTAAAAGATTTTTGAAAAACTCGTAAGCTTTTGTAAGAAAATGTTAGCAAGCGCTTATGGCAATTTTTTAAGACTGATGTACTTACAGGTCAGAAGAAGAAAACATCTCTTTAATGTCTCGGGTGTTGGTGTATTTATTTTTCGTTTCTTTTCGTTTTGTTTCGTTTCCTCTCTTTTCCTTTCCTTTCCTTCCCTTTACCTTCATTTCATTTCCTTTCCTTTCCTTTTTTCCTTTCCTTTCCTTTCCTTTTTTCCTTTCCTTTCCTTCCCATGGTGGTAACGTGATATTCCTGGACGTTCAATACCTTAAGTATCGGAATCAACACGTGCTCATCTTCGAGTTTCAACATCTTATTAGTCAAACACCTTGTTAGTCAAGATTGTTAAGGAGGTACGTAATCCTGGCTGTTTAACACTTTGTTGGTCACGAGTGGAAACATGGTAACCCTGGATATTTTGAAGGTATTTTCAAGATACTTTGTAACCACTCTGGTTCAACACCTGGTAATCTTGGATATTAAGCATCTTGTTAGGCAATAATGGTAAGGAAATAATCCCCTATTCGTTAAGAGTGGTAACGTGGTAATCTTGGTTGTTTAGTTTCTTGTAACTATTTAAATTCAACACCTAATAACCTTGGATTTTTAACACCTTGTTTTCAAGAGTGATAATGTGGTATTCCTAGATGTTAGCGTTTCTAGCTTTCCATGGAAAACTTTTCGCTGCGAATTCGCCAACCATTTTTAGGCACCTTGACGCTGTGAGACACTAATTAACGACCAATCCATTTTTCCAGCGATCTTATTGTAAACTGACAGAGCGCTTGCAAATGAACAGAAGATAAAATAAACTGTGCACTTTTTGGTCCTTAAGCTTCGTAAATAACGATCTATTTTCGCAGGGTCGTAACGAGGTGTATTTTAATAGCTGTGATCCCGTTGTTTTAGACAAATTTTTGATCCCTGATCCCGAAATTTTCAAAAAATTAATCCCTGATCGCAAAAGATTTCGAGAAATTGACCCCGTATTCCCTTAGTTCTCTTCTGATCCTAGATCCCTCACGCTTGATCCCTAATCCCAGTCCTCTGATCCCTGATCCCTGGCCATTTTTGCCGTTCATCCCTGATCCCATATACCTCGTTACGATCCTGATTTTCGGAACATTTTTGACACAGCTATCGGCCTGAGAGCGCTGGAAATGGCGTTAGAATACTAAGCCAGATTTGAAAATTTTCCGAAGGGTGGGGTTTGGTTGGTTTGGTCCTGGTTCTTGAAGTCCACCCCAACCCCACGAAAAGCCTTGGGCCTGGTCAGTCAGTCAGTCACGGTTAAGGACACTCCAATTGTGTTCAGTGGTTCCTGACTTCCTGCTGTTGTTTTAATATTAAACAGTCGGCTTGCTTTGAGTCAGTCTGTTCTTGAAAACACAACGACATTTACCCAAAGTAACTAACCACAGAATAGACTACAAAGAGGTAGCGGTTCTGACAGGCCAGCGGCACATACCCAGCAAAACTTGACCCAAGTACCCCCCCCGGGTGTTTCGTCTTCTGCCGCTATTTCTGTCTCTGTCTAACACAAATTTCCCGCGGTTTTTAATTTCGATATCTTCTGCGCTTGTGTAAAAGTCATCGTGAAGAACTCTGGGAGGGGTTTATTTATTCTAGCAAATTAGCCCCTGGAGGGAGGGTCTTTTGAACCCGCCCTTAGATCAGATAGTACAAAAAGGTTTGCATGCACACTGAAAAAGATAAAGCATTGGCATGCAAGCAGCTTTGTGTTAACTAATCACTTTCAATAACAACAATTCAGTTTTAATTAAGAACTGTTGCTATGGCAACGGTCGTTTTCACAACATGTCCGCCATCTTACTTTTTCAAAAATTTTCTTTTGCGCAAAACTTCAGCAAACTTACTGAACAGGTGTTGGTAGCCTCAAAACGATCTAAAAGAAGAAATTTGGACAAATTTCCCAAAAGACTTCAATTTTCTATTTCGATTTTCATATTAGCATAATTAATTACGCATAAAAAGTAAGTGATGGCGTCATCCAATTAACGTCAAAAGATGCGCTTATTATCAGACTACAGATACTGAAAGTTTCATTTTGATTGCTTGAAAGCTTCAAATTTAAGGTCAGAAAAACCAATGGGCGTCCATTTGAACCCCCCTCCCCCCTTCCCTTGGACGTTCGATGGTTAAAATACATTTTAAAATAGCCTATGCATTAGGTTCGGCGCATGATAGATACACCGCTCCAACGTCGATTACTACGGCAAGTCCTGCCGTATTTAACCCTCGAAAGTCCAAAGGATGGGGGGGGGGGGTCAAATGGACCCCCCCATAGGTCTTTCCGGCCTAACCCCCCCCCCTTGGGCTAACTTGTAACAGTAAATAGCTTGGACTTCCGAGGGTTAATACATCTGCCGTACTTAATACAAAATGCTGTATCTTATCCGATTCAAAAGGCGAACTTTTCATTAACCTTATACAAGTATTAGGTTCGGCACATGAGAAGTGGGCATCAATCAACCGTTGACAGATAGAGCAGAACAGACGGCGTGGGTTGGCTGCAATGAAGGCTAGAAATAGCTGCGCTCCGAAAACGTTACTTAAAGATAAAGTTTTACTAGCTCTAAAAGAATACAACAACCTAGATAATGATCTCATACTTGACTTGTCGGGGATGCTCGTCGTAACTTTAGGGCTTGTAATGCAAGATTTCGGTAACGCTTAGGGTGTCCATGCGATCATGGTAACTTTCAGACCCTTTTTTGTGGTTTGTTGATCCCTGGATTTGCTGTGACAGTTTGTCCTCATCTGAGAATTGCAAAACTACACAGAACATCTAAGTCATTTACATATAACGGTTACAGTCATGTGCTATTTTCTATCACTTGTTTCTTTGCATTTCTTTAATTAATTGGTGAAAATATGCCTGGGCCAAACCCATATTGGTAACTTTTAGGGGCCCCTTCCAAGAAAAAAGATAATATTTGCACATAAATCATTCGTCCACCCCAGTCCCCCTCCCACCAAGGGCCCCCTCTCCCCCACCCAAGTTAACACGGTTGTCCGTTAAATCACGCAAACAGTTTCAACCCCTTTCAAACATTTTGCACGTTGTTATTCCGGGGATGGGTGGGTAGGGGATGGGGGAACTCCCAAATAAATATGACAAGGATGATCGTACAAATAGTTGAAAAGGACCCTTAAAAGTTACCAATATGGATGTTTACCACCCAAAAGTTACTACAGAGTCGTTTGCTTAGTTTCTGGTTCCGTAGGAACAGTAATGGACTGAAACTTCTATGAAATGTTCAAATGATGTTATCAACTATTTGCGGGGTCAAACGTCGAAGGCTGAAGGCCTTAAAAAGTACCAACTTTCCCATTTTATTCCTGAAACACCCTAAAGTTACCGAAACCGCAGTTTAAACCCCTAAAAGTTACGACAATCATCCCCATCAGGTCAAGTATCCATACCTGTCAACTCTCCCGGTTTTACCGGGAGTCTCCAAGTTTTTCATCAAATCTCCCGGTCTCCAGGTTAGAGCA
>JAOBRG010358661.1:0-12780 GCA_027574985.1 Umimayanthus nakama
ACATCAAAGGAGACAATGAATGCTCCTCTCTGTTAAACTGCGAGTATACCCGTGTCGGGTTGATAGGCGCCTATATACTCTAGGATAGAATCTAGTATTCATAGGAAATTGGCCTAGTATAGGGTCCCGTACATAAAACAGGGCGGGACTTTCGCGAGCCTAGCGCCCCCCCCCCTACCTAAACTATATGGAACCATTACATTTTTAAAAAGAACCAAGGAACAAAAATATAAAGTGGCAAAGGCGCAGAAAAACAATCGAACAACGCACGCGTGAACGTGCTTTGTAGAGTACAAACAGCACCTTTCTTTTCCTCAGAATCGATGGAAAGAAGTGTTTACGTTTCTTTGAACAAACCAGGAGCCTTGTAGTGAGTTTTTGCTACTGCAATCTTCGTATGCTTTAAGAGGGCAAAAAGCGAGGTCAGTGTCCAAACTTGGAACCTCGTCAAAAATTTGGCTTTGAAAAGGAGGAAGCAGTTTCGCTATCTCGGCATAGACCGGAAGAGGAAGAAGCACCTGCATTGATTGTTCTATTTAACCATCTTGTGATGAACTCCGGTCCAACCATTACTAAACGCCCTTCTAATACGCCTAAATTAAAGTCTCAGACAAACTTACTTTAAGTCTCCAACTCAATAAATGATTTTCTCTTCAATAAATGTATTCAAAAATCTGATTAACGAACCGCTAAAAAAATCAATTGTTTTGAAACTTCGTCAGAGGTCGATAGTGAAAATCAAATTTTGTGCGTTAAAACCCCTCACTTTTGCATCTTTGCGAAGAAGAAAATGATCGGAAAAAAACAAACATAGGTTCTCCCAATGATAGACAGTGAGACCACACCACTTCCACTCATTGTCATACCAAGCGAAACTAACCAGACATCCAGGTAACTACTGTCACATACAGCAAATATAACAGGATGCCGCACATATATGTACTTTTACAATAAAACGACATCTGCACACATAACCACACACACATATATATACACACAAGCACACCATTATAGCTTCCCCTACTTTCATTTGATCAACCTTTTGAATGTTCAATTTTCAAAGTACGCATAGGGCCGCCGAATGATAACCTGAAGACAATACTTTCATAAATTTGCTGTATTTGTTTAAATTCTAACACCGAATCACGACTACAAGTTATTGCTAGGCGGAACTGGAGCGTAATTCTAAAATAATAACAAATTGCAACCTTTTTCAAAAGCCAAATGGTTCACAGGGAGTAATATAAACTTGCGGTTCAAACAGCAAACAATTCCATCTCTCTCTTGAACCATCTCGCTGATGACTGTGACGTATAACTGCATGTAAAGTTACAATTCAAGTTGCATCCTTTTCAAACAGTGGAAAGGGGAGGGGGCGCTACATACCTGAAACAAAAAGGGTTTGGTTAGGTTTACTGTTAAAAGGTTCTTATAATAAAAAGTCAATCCATTTTAAACCGAACCGCGCGTGCGAGTAACGACTTTGTTGCTTGAAACTAACTTTTATTTAAACCATTTCATTCAGAACAATTTCAAGTGAAAGTCCCATTAAAGTATATATATAATGTCTTTCAAAAACCTTGAGTTTTTTACCTTTCTTCCCAATCGATTATACACGTGCGTTTATATGAAAAAGAAACGCTGTCATGCCACCTTCCGCTAGAAGCCGAACGATCGCAAACTGACAAGGTCACTCAGCACAACCTTTTGTTTGCAACAACTTGTGACAAAACGTCTTTGAACATTATACCGAATCTACAAATTTGGCTTTGATAGTGTCTCATCTAAAGCCGCAAAAGAGTGTCAACATCGCACCTTTTTAAAACCTGGGCAGAGGTCAGAATACATGCCCAAAACGATCCTGACCGTTCCCGTTTGGCAAAAACTCGCCCTGTAGGGTTATGAGTGTATATCAGACGTATGCTAGACGTTGGCCAATTCAGCGTGTGCTTTCTAGCCTGCTCAAAACTGAACTCTATAAGCAACTAGAATGCTGCTAAAATAAAAGGCCCATCAGCAGATGATCATCAGCGACAGTATGGGATCACTTTAAATGTACGCATTTCTAAAGCTGGTTTTGACACCAACCCAGAACAGTATGGCTTAACTCTACGAGCACGCATTCTTTGTTTTTTCTTTCTTTCATTGTTAAGGTTTGCGTGCTTTAACAATAGGGGGTGGGGTAGTTATATTGTCTTTTATCCAATGGGATCTTTCGTTCGTATGGTTAAAGATGACCCACCCAGAAGGCATCACAACATTATCTCTCTGAGAAAAGCACACAAATTGTGTTTTCACTGAAGTCAAACCAGAGAGAGTAAAGATTAAAGTTGGCTGCCATTTTGAATCAGCGAGGTTTGTTTGAGAGTAGTGTTACTAACATGATCAATGAAGCCCCGAATTCCTAAACAAAAACCAGCCGATCACGTGGTATAGTTCCTCAACAAACCAGGTGAATTAAAAACATTGCTTACTGCTATTCATTTGCAACAAAATAAATACATCGTTTTCAGTAAAGTTTGTCTTGTGCACTGATGCATATACATCACAGCCACAATTAATGGATGAAACCGCAGCAGCTATCGGTGTAGCCAACCGTTCCCTACCTCCATCCCCACTCTGTCCCAATGGTCCAATCCGAGGAAAATTTGCAAATCTTTATTTTTTCACGAAATAAATATAGAAACTGAAAAAATGTCAAAAAAACTGACAAACTTTTGTTGTTTTTCTAACGTTTGCTTCTTAATGTTCAATTCTGTTCTTAGCGTGGACAGTGGCTGTGTCAGATTTGAATAAAAGTACTTATCACTACACTCCTCTCTGGTTCCCCCTAAATATTTCGTCAAAGATACTTTATCAAATGGTGAGCCGCTCAACTCGTCAACTCGTGCCTCATTCAAAACAATGAACTGCATCCGGCGTGTGGCCAAAATTTACTAAACTTTCCTTAGTAGAGAAACGCACTGCGTTGTCCAATTTAAGTGCATCTAAAACCCAAAACATAAATATATACAAATATACTTTAGCACTTAATCACTGTTCAAAAGAAACTATTCCTAAAAACTGCTACCGTTGTAGCACCCTTTTTCCTTCAGTTCAGCGGTTTTGGAACTTGCGTATGCAACAACTTGAAAGGTACTATCAAAACTTTTCAGTGTCGGAAGCAAAGCGGATATAACTTTTAAAATCATAGCCCTTGCTGAATATAACCTTCAGAATTAAGCAAACATGTGCAGTATGGTAATGTCTTCGACATTTGTATGGCTAGATAGAACATGACTGCAGTTAAATTGATTGGAGAAGGTTGGTGTATGTTAAAGACTTTCTGTTTCTCTCTTTGTCTGTCTGTCTGTCCACTGAAAACAGTTTCCAAATTCATCTTTTCTCCCAGGTTCAGTGGTCAACAACGGCTTGTTCTCCTTCATTATAGATGTGTTTGTAGTTGATGGACTTGAAAACAGCACTATGAGCTAAAAAGGATTCGTCTTTACCTTTAAATCAAAACAATAGAAAAGAGTTACCAAAGTCTTTTGGTCTTGTCAAATCTGCTATGCGTTTAGGAAAACAGATGTTATCACAAAAATCTATGTTTGTTCCACATTTACTAATAGAATACATTTTTTTCAGTAAAATATTGGAACCATAGATTGTAAGCTATAACACAATGCCCCTTCAAACACCACCCATCCTTCCCTACCCGCCCAGTTATTCACCTGAAGCAGCATCTGATAGTTCTATCCACTCTGTCAACCATCTCACCAGCCCCTCAGTATCAACATCAGCAGTATCAAGACCTCTGGAATGGCAAACCTTCACAAAAAATAAAAACAACCTTTAAAAGACGTATCATTTTGTTCTTAAGGCTCATACAATTCTGTGTTTAAATAAAAACATGGTTTTTTGGTGCTGTAAATTCTAATCCTTTTCATATCTATTTATATGTAATCATGCAGGCTCTTGCACAATGCTGAAATGAAATAATCAGGGTGCGTTTGTCAAGGCGTGGTTTGTACTTCTAATTTTGATTTCTTCAAGGAAGAAAAAAGTTACGCATCTGGCAGAAAAACCGGATCAAGAACACTGTCTGAGTGAATTACCAAACTTAAAACAGAAGTGTAAAAACCACTTTTACTAATATTGCAACTGCCAAGACAACAAAATCAATGAAGACAGTGTCTTGAATCTTAAAATGCCAAAAATTTAACAACCTTTCCTTTTCTCATTATATTACTTGCCTTATCAAACTTTTCTCTCATCTAAATCAAAACCTGCTAGTCACTTCATTTTCTCTGAATTGCCTCAAAAACAAATCAAGTAATAATTTGTTTTTTTAGCTATCTCATCCAGCCTATAGCCCTTGATGAAACCGCTAGAACACCAACACATTCCCTTACAATGTTGACCTTATTATTAAGATACATTCAAATATTAAAGTCAGAAATGAGCATAGCATTGCAGTGGGGATGAGAATGAACCAACCCGCTTTGTAAGTGGTCACTTTTACAAAACAAATAATTTTATGGTACTGTTGTTAATACTTTTTCAAGAAACAGACATAATAGCTGTTGTCCACCTTTATAAATTTTCAGACTTTTTAGTATTTGGGATTTTATTTTTGAATACTTAGAACTTTTGTTGTTAGAAAAACTGCTATTGCAGACAGTATATACATGACACACCTTCTTAAGATCAATCTCATTCAGTTTACAGACTCCCTCTCGCTTTAAAGCTGCATCTTCTTTCTTTATGTTATTAAGATGGCGCCGTATCCGTGCTCGCAGAACAAAACCAGGCAGCCATGGAGGAGACACAAGCCAGGCTCTGCTCAATTTCTTCTACAAAAAGATGATATAAACTATCTACATTTAGTAACATTGCACTGGTGATTATCGAAAATGGCATGTGCTGATTGGTTGAGAACTTCGTTCTCTCTCACTATGGCAATGACATGGGCGAAAAGCATGCTTAGGTGCGTGTTTTTTTCAAATGAAAAATAAAACATTTTTAAAAAGTTTGCTAGTTTTGTTTTATTTTCTTGAATAATCACCAGTGCAGTTATATTTAAACAATTAGTCACCTCAGGCTCTGTGAATGACACAAATGTCACCTCGAGTTCGTCTTGGTGACAGTTCAGTGATTTTTATGTCACCTTTAGTAGTCACACTAAATGAATGCTTTCTATACAATCAAGTACTGATATCACGCTGATGGCTGTATCACTAAGCTGTAACAATATGACAAAGTTTGAAAAGAAATCTACATTACGTTATACAGAAAATATGTATTGTCTGGGGTCCAAATCAGTGATAGGCCCAGACCCTAGGCTGACAGCACTCTCCACAGCAAACCAAATCAACTTATCTGGGAGACTGAGGATTTCTCATGTGTTGTAATTGGTTCTGGTTTTTCTACTACTAACTGCCAAATGTACAGCAGTTTCTGAAGAAATGGAGAGCTTCAGATTGATAGATATAGACAAACGCAAAACAACATTTGTTTATTTTATGTGAAACCATTTTGAAATGTGTTCTTATGGAGAAAACAAGTATTTTTCAAAAGTTAGTTCTTAGTCTTGCAAGGAAGGACAGACTGTATTTTTAATCTAACTACCAATTCTTACCAAGTGGTACTTGGGAAGCTGGTCTAATGACAGCAAGCTATTTGAGAAGGATTCCAAGTTCCTTAGCAGCTCATCATTAGTTGGGTGACCTTTATCAATTGTCTGAAAACCAAATATTGTAGAAGATTAAGTTGCAGTTTAACTTGCAGTGCCTTACACTAAAAAAGGAATTTTCAGTAACAGTTATAAGCTAATGAAGAAATTCAAATAATTAAAATAAATTAAAAAATTTCGAATAAACTAAAGTCCTACTGTGTAAGGTCTTTGCCCCATCTTGGGGGTCAAAAGTGACACTTCAAAATTTAAATAAATATTTGACCTTCATTTTATTTGCATACGTTTTGCCCAAACAAAAACTGCCTTTGGTAATGAGAAAGTGCCAAAAGTTTCTTTTGAAATAGGTGGTCAAGTCAGCCTTGTTGGTGGCCATATTGAAGCACCAGCTGTATTTTGTGTCAGTGGTTGTCCGTATTTCCCGAATATACATGTTAGGAAGTGCAGTGCGACACTGCCCATGTTATCCAATGTCCCAAAACAAGACTGCTCATATAAATGTTTCAAGAATACCCAGTAACTGCGCAGCTTTTCAAAAGAGCCATGTAACAATCTGTTTTATAGAAAGCAAAAACTTTGCTTTGGAAATTATTACTTTACCTTTAAACACTGAAATGAGCTGGTGCCCAATGACTGCTTTCATGATACGCTCCAGTGACTATACAGGGCTTTTAAAAGGGGTGCGGCCAAAAATGGGGAACTGTGTGGCATTATAAGGGTCAATTGTGTGGCAAAAAAGACCAATTGTGCAGCAAATTGTGCGACCGTCAATTCTTAAATTCAATTTTTTTTGGGAGGGGGGTGCTAAATGGTGTTCTGATTGATATTTTAGTTTATTTAAGTGATGAGATCAATATTATCAGTCGATATCATTAAAAAATGTTATATTTTTTATGTCAAATATGCCAAAGACTATGTCACACATGTATCTTTCAGAGACAAAATACACCACCCCCAACACACACACTTTTAAAAACTGAATAAAACAATGCATATAAATCTATTTACCCGCGTTTAATATGCTTTTTTTGAAATTTTGCCATGAAAATCAGCTTGAACCCTTTGTTTTCATATGAAGTATTTTGCATAATAAGACAAAAACACAAACTAAGTTAAACAATTCCAAAACAGTACAACTACCTTCCAGAAGAGTGCTACAATGTGCATGAAATGCATGAGAAATACTCATGTAAGCCTGAAAATGTGAGACTACATTAAACTGCATAAAAATCATGCAAACAGACATAATACTGTATAATTTCAACTAAAATTTTTTTATCAGTTTTAATCAAAATAGATAAAATACATACTTGTTATGCAATGCCTTCGAGTGGGATACCATGGAATATACCACGCGTCACTTGTATTTTCTGTATTCACGCGAGCCTTTAGGCGAATGTGTGTATGAAGAAAATACAATTGACTACTTTACCACACCTACATGTTCGGAAAACTTATTGAAATCTCTGAGAATTTCCAAAAACTTAGGAAACACTTCAAACTTGTTTTGAGGAGCTTAAACAATTTATGCAACTTTTGGAAAACTTCGGAAGCAGTTCAAAAGTGCTTCAAGATGTTTTTATGACTTTCTGAAATTTTCTGAAATCTTCGGAAGTGTTCAAAAATCTATGGTTTTTAAAAGTTTTCAGAAAATCTTCAGAAGTGTTCGGAAAATTTCCTGACATGATCAGAAATGTTGGTTAAATGGTTCGCAAGAGTTGAAGAGTTTCAAAGCAGGTTTTTGAGAAGTCCTAAAATGGACCCCAGTAAACGGTTGCAGCAAATAATGATGGGAAAGTAGAGTGGAATGCTACCCCTTGCATATTACCCATTGCATAACGCAGAATATACAACGGTAATCCTTGCCTCTGATAGGTTGTATTTTTCATTGCATGGGATAAAAAATATTATGGTCACAGATCTAAAACCGAGAGACTTGTTCACCTTTCCACAGACACGTAATAAATCTTTCCTTTGCCCATTAGCCCTCTTTTCCAGGACAGACCTCCCCACCTCTCTGACCAATGATAGGTAGTACAGTTTTCGTTTGCGAGCATCTGATGCTGTGTACTTCTCCGTTTGATGAGGTTGCCAGTAATGGTGAGACAGAAGATGCTTTGGGTACAAAAATCTACACAAGCAAAAAAACTTAACTTGTTTACAACTTATTGGTTTCTGACAACAACAATTTTTATTTCGTAAGTGACTTAACAAGCAGTAAATTGAAGAGCTTGGTTTAAAAATGGGCTAATTTACATGTTAGTGACAATAAATTTCGGTATATCAAAAAAAAACCCCCTGTACCAGGAAAACAATTGAAACAATATCAATTTAATCTTAAAGGGAAGCATACATCACAAAAGTGGTTTACAGAAGGGTCCTCAATTTGATAATAGAACCTATAATTAATCTTAGGAAAATAACAATGAAATTACTGAAAAACTTAAAAGTTTATTATAAACATTAAGTGTTACATGTAAGTAACAAAAACTGGCCTATATGAAGGATGAAACATGCAAACACACAATACTGCCTGATACTTGAAACCAGTATTTCTCAACATTAAAATAACTATGTTTACTTACGCTATTACTGGAGCAGCATATCCGAAAAATGGGACAGTAAAAAACACAGCCACAGCAGGCAAGGTTTTGACTAAATCTTTTCTTGTCTGCAACACACAGTTTATAAGTTAGCACTGGTACACTAGTTCAATTTTGGAACCAGAAAAAGGGTGCATGTTTTCATGATCCAGCAACTGTCAGTGCACTGACTTTGGACAAGGTTTGGAATGAAGGAAAAATTCTTTTAGAAGAAATGTGACAAGGGGTTCATGCAGTGATTCAGTGCTTGACAAAAATTAAATTTCCTTCCAAAGGTATGGGAAACCCTTTTTAGGTTAAAAAATGCGTCTAAATTATAAATGAAAATAAATTTATCATTAACGCAACAATTACTTGTGGCTGTAGGGCAAGGAGTCGAGAATTGGGCACTGGTTCCTATTTTGAGGGGGGGGGGCACCATTGTCTGGTAAGCCATATACTGGGAATTGTTCTAGTAAGGTGATACCAGTAGCTAAGTTCAAAAGGGGCTTAAGAAACAAGCGAGTATGAATTACTTTTATGTCCCCATGTCTTACCTGGCATTATTTGGAGTAATTAAGTTGGAAGGTTTTTTTTCAAAACTGGTTTTCAACTGTTCACAAGAGTACGTTTTTTCTGCTTTGGTATAGTATCTCATTCTCAAAAACATTTTCAAGTTTGGACTTTGAAACGAGGTTTAGGAGTTGGGGTGAAAATAGTCTGACGCAAACAAAGTCAAGGACTAATAATCCTGAGATGGAAAAAAATCTAGACTGCAAGCCGTCCCTTTATTTCGCTGTTTCCGGGCCGGGAATGGAAGATTCCTCGGGTTTGGCCTTGTGGTTTGGCCATGTGGCGTAATGCAGGTGTGGGAGTGGGGCTAGAGCAGAAGTAAAGGGACTGCAGTTGTTTCATAGTAGTTCTAATTCCTAGTCGCCACAGTGACTAGAAGTTCCATATTGCTCACTCGTGCCTTTGCCGCTCATTTTTTACTGATATACTGGTCTGAGGAAAAGGAAGAGATGGCTCGTAGTCTAGGAGATTCACACATTGACAGATGTATTGCCAACCGACCAATGGGAACTTCTAGTCACTATGGCGACTAGGAATTAAAACTACTATGAAATGACTGCAGTCCCTTTATTTCTGCTCTAGCCCCACTCCCCCATGACCAAAACCGAGGAATCTTCCATTCCCGGCCCGGAAAAGGCAAAATAAAGGGACGGCTCACAGTCTAAAAAACATCATGAGATGTGTACCTTAAAATATGCCATTTTGATCTAGGTATTTTACTCAAAAGATACAGTACTCCTTTGACCTTTGTCATTTTGTGGGTTTCATTGGACCAATGTGAATGCAATAATTTTTCTGATTATGAAAACCACAGAACTCTGGTTGTAGAGTCAGTATTACTGTTAGTATTCCACTGCTGCCAAGTATACTGAATATTAAAAGTATTAACCAAACAGGTGGATAGCACTTTTCGCTTGCTCTGATTAGTTCATCAGACGCAGTATATTCTACGATTTTCACCTCCAGATGAAATTTTCAAAATGGTAGCTCATTTTGCCACCAAAGAGGATATTTTTTAAAATTAACAAAGAAGCTACTCTTGCAAACACAAATCTATTTCATTAGCGTATACCAAACCAGTGAATAGTGTTTTCAATGCGCTCTAATTGAGTCCCTATCTAGGAATATCCTAGGATATTCCTGGGTTGCATGACTACACACAGAAGTGTCGATGAGGCATCCTGGTTTCCGGACAGTTTGAGCAAAGCTCAAATTTCAGAAATAAATGAGGAAACCAACTCAATCAATAAAAAGAAAGGGACGAAATTTAGTTTGGGTGTTTTCCAAGGTATAAAAGTTTTGTGTTCAAACATCATTTTTCGTCTCATTTTAAGAAGAGATACAGAAATCGTAGCACTAACATGAAATGGTTTGTTTGCAAATTTCAAAAAACGGCATAAAAATACAAAGATTGAAATTTTTTACTTCACTCATTCACTGGTTTGGTATATGCTAATATAATTATTCACCTCAGTGTTGGTGAAAAGCCCAGTATATTCACCTCCACTACGGTGAATAACTGCTCACTATTCACCTCCACTTCGGGGGATAGTAGTTAACTATTAAGGTTTATCTTTGCTATGGCTCTGTGAACAGTGAGCCTCAATTAACTATTTCTTAAAACACATAAAAAAAATTCCCCTATTATTATTAAAATTGATAAATTATTAAATACTTTGAAGCTTTGATATACAAACCTGATTTAAAAGAAGAATTTCCTCTGTTGCCAGTACATTCCAGTCATAGTTGTTTTCTTTTAATTTTCTCCGTATTTGAACCATTCGTTTCACATCATGACCAAGCATGCGACTTCCAGAAATAAAAGTTTTTAAAATATTTCGGAATTTCTGCAGGCGACTCTCTCCAATGGTTTTCCTTGAATTATTGTGGTTGTATGAGCTAGGTTTGTCGTTTAAACAATTTTGCGAAAACGCAAGTGTTCTTGAGTTGATGAAGAATGGGATATTACCTTTGCCACTGTGCCGAAACAAGTTTAAAGAAGATGTTCCCCAACTTAACCTTGTTCTCCATCGCTGCAACGAAGACGCCATCTTTGATCTAAAATATCCAAGCTGCGCAGACAGCCAGCCAGATCAGACGCAGTGGGGAGGGGTACAGAAAAGAGATTTGTCATTACTCATCTAAATTTGACTGTAAACATTGTACTTTTATAGATGTAGTACTATAGAAGAACATGCTTTTGAAATTCATTTACTGTAGTTTGAAGGTATATGAAATGCGATTGATCTTGGTAAAATAACCGCGAAAGGTTCCCCCTTGTGGTACAGGGTATGGAGTAAAGAGCAAGTAGAACCCAGTTCCTTTTAGAAATAAAAGACGCGAAAAGCGCCATGCGCCTGGCAAAATCCATCCTGAAGTTCGATGCAATGGAAACTTCTTCGAAACACGTTTATATTCTATTACTGGTAAACGTTCTAGTTGTGTTTGTTTGCTGGAAGCTTAACACACCAAAAGAAAGCAGAAATGTTCATGATATTCTTTCAAAATCAAAGCAAACAAGATATACATCTTTGTCAGATACGGAAAAATTTGCTATGATCTTGACAACTTGCCCAGACATGGAAGTTGCAAAGACACTTAGCCACAAACTGGTTCTAGCCAAATTGGCGGCTTGTGTGAACATTGTTCCGCAAGTTACGTCCGTCTATTTGTGGAAAAACAAAATAGAGGAAGACAAAGAGCTTCTGTTGGTTGTTAAAACAACAAATGAATTGATTTCTGAAGTTATAAAGTTTGTGAAAGACCATCATCCATACGAGGTGCCAGAAATCATCAGTTTGAACATAAAGGATGGATACGAGAAATATCTTAACTGGATTGGCGAAGTAGTGAAAGGAAACTGACAATGGAGTATGTACAATCTAAGAACTGAGAGAGTGGAGGGCATAGGACTTACAACCTTAGGGGTAAATCAAGCAATCCTGCACCCTTCTTCATTAACGTTGGATAGAAAACTAAATAAATTGTGTTGGTAACCTAAAGTAGAACATTACTTGTTTATTTACGTATTATTTGCACTCTGTCACACAGGTCAGTTATCTGCAAAGGTGGTCAGAGAAATAATAGTAAAAATAAAGAAGAGAAATATAACAATGAAGTAGGAACAAAAGATAAAAAATAGAATAACTGGCCTCACCCAAGCACACAAAATGCATAATTATAGAAATTCTAATTACATCATCCAATTTCTCGCGAAAAAAGAAGCAGATGGTGCCTCAACTATTCAATTGGCAGACAGTTTCAGTCTCTTATTCTTTTTGGAAAGAAAGAAATCTTGTGATAATTAAGTTACATGTACGGTAGTTTGCAGTCTGATTGAACAGATGGAACAGTACTTCATGTAATTTAATTGATGCACATCGGTTACCCAAAAACCTATATATCAATGGAGAGCCTATGAAATTATCTAGATGATGATGCTTTTTTTAAAAAAAAAAAATTGTTTGTAAACAAATGCAGGCTTTATAATTCAAACTAACCCTTTCACTTCTAGATATCATTGTGGCTGTCAGCTTCAATTACACCAATTATGTTTTGTTTATGGGTTTAAGTACCATTTGCACTCTAATTCTGGCCTAGCAATTTTTGATTGAAAATGTCTTTAATTTTCTGCATGCATTTGAAGAAAAATTCCCATACAAAACTGAATGTTGGAGTCAAAAGTATTTGGAGCGGAACATCAAAATTCCCCAGAACAGTTTTCATCTTTGGCTATTGTTTTATCTTTTTGCCAAATTTGACAGCATAAGGTAAAAAAAAAACTGAGGAAGCATTGATCCTTTATATTTTCGTAGTTTTAGCCAATATGTCTCAAGAAATTCACTCCTAAAGAACCACGAGTCACACAACTTTGCCTCCAGTAAAACCTTTTCTTCGTCATATCTTACAAACTATTAGACATATGGGAAAACATTTTTTGACTAGAAGTTC
>JAOBRG010358672.1:0-12779 GCA_027574985.1 Umimayanthus nakama
CAGGAAATTAGCTATTTCAGAAGACTAAATTGCCAATATGTTATGGGAGGGAGGGGTGGTCACTGTATGTTGGGGGAAACATCATGTTGGGGTATGTCCCGGTGAAAACCTCCCTGTTTCAAATTCTAGAGGTTGGAATGTCTGCTGGAGGCTCCATCTTTCAGGCCAAATCTGCAGCAAGAAAAATCTCCAGCTCAGCTTTGACTAAAAAATTTTGTAATATGCATGTCATATAAATGATTGTCCCACAAATATAAAACCAGTCATAATCCGAGAAATCAGCGAGAAAACGACTTCAGTCCATTATTTTGCATGACGTAATCCTTTCGAAGGTGCGCAGAACTGGATGCGCAATGAACCCGGCTGCTTTCTAAAAGCTCATATCCAGCGCGCGTTCGTGGAATAATTGTTAATTATACTATTTTGCATAAGTTTTTTTTTTAAATATATTTTATTTCTTTAAAAAATGAAAATTTTGTAAGAAAAAACAAGTCTGAATCGAATTGAGAAAACGTAAATGAAAGAAATTAAACGGAAAAAATGTCTAAAACAAACTGAAAAAATATAAACGAAACAAATTCAATTCAAAAATTGTAAACTGAAATAAAATTAAAAATAGAAACTAAATGGAATTGATACAAAATTTTTAATTTTTTTTATTCAGTTGAAAAAAAATAAGGCTCCTGGCCTAAAACTGTCATAGCCCGCGGTGTTTTATGGTCAGCGGTTGTACGGGCTCTGTACTGAACCTGTTACTCTCATGGGTAACTGTTCATTCACAGACTCAGTTTACGACTGTTAAAATCTTCGTTTTCAATCCACAACCAACACTGACCGAAAAGCAAATCGGCCGCCATTTTGTATTTTAACATCGAGTTAGCGACTTAACCGACCTCGCTAGGTTGTTTAAATTTAACCATCGTTTAGAGAAGAACTAACCCATTGTTAGCGCTAAGAGGTTTTCGAGCAACCGAAACTAACTCTTGGTTAAATTTTAATCATTCGTTAAGCCTGGGCCCAGTTACACGAAGAATGGATAACTCTATCCAGCGGATAAATCCTTATCCAGTGGATAAAACTTGCTTGTTGTCCAATCAAAACTAAGAACGCGCCAATTTTATCCGCTGGATAGGGATTTATAGGCTGGATAAAGTTACCCACTCTTCCTACAACCGGGCCCTGGGCCCTGTTGTACGAAGAGTGAATAACTCTATCCAGCGGATGAATCCTTATCCAGTGGATAGAATTGGCGAGTTGTCCAATCAAAATCAAGAACGCGTCAATTTTATCCACTGGATAGCGATTTATCCACTGGATAAAGTTATCCAGCCTTTGAACAACTGTGCCCAGGTTGTTATTCATTTCTATACTGGTCACGTAACGCGTGTATCCGGGATGACGTGTGTTCTCACGGAGATGACGTTTCCCGCTACAAACATTTTGGAGAAACTAAAAAATATAGTGGCGACATATTCATTTATAAAACATTCTTCAAGTCAATTATCAACGCATGTAGTCCATTGCCAAATGGTCGAGATTGTTTTAAAATTGAAGAAACTCGGCTGAAAGAGCTTGAGCCGTACACCGTCGGTTTGACCTCTCGACAGTAAAGATTTCCGCTGAAGCTATAGAACAAAGGACCGCTGTCTTCTTGTCTATTGGGACAAGAATGCTCATTCTTTTAATTCCGATACGTGGCAATGAAATTCGAGACCGTAAATTGTAGTTTGAGTCTTCTGTGGGTGTAGTATTAGAGTCTATTGATTCAGAGTTGTTCAAGTGACAATGTCTCTCTTTTTCCCAACTCTATCCTTGCTTTCGTTGCACATTTTGTGCGTCTCTGCGGACCGTGATGCTGTAGTGACGAAAACAGTATTCCTTGATATCGAAATAGAAGGCAAACCTGCCGGAAAGATAACTGTTGGTTTATTTGGAAATGTTGTTCCGAAGACCACTGCAAACTTTATTGCTCTTGCAGCACATGAGGTGAGCCCCAATAAGTTATATTACTATCCATTTAGACGCTAAACTAATGTTCGTTTATTAGGTGGTAATCGCAACACTATTGAGCAGAACAATACGGAGTGGCGTAAAAATTGTTCCTGTAAAGGTACTGACTAAAATTCCCACCCAAATCCGATGGAATCCCTTACTAAGAAACTCGTGACCTAAAATGAAATTTCTAATAGTAACCTTAAGCAGAAATACTCGGGCAATGCTGAAGTAGTCACGAATTAATTTAACTACGCGAACTCGATTTTCCTCTTGAATCCAGCGACATTGAATACAAATCAGAAGGTAACGGAATCTGTTAAACATTGGAGCAACAAAGGCTGAAAAACAATCTTTTTTTCTCGTCTTAATGTCGTGCCTCGTGGTCGCGCCACGTCCGTAATGTCCAGTGTCGACATATGTTTCTTCGCCTGTACAGAAGGGCCCTGAAGACGATTCAAATTTGTGATTCAACTAGTAAAGTACTGCATGTTAACGAACCTGTGATCCTAATTTTTAAAAACAACAGACTACTCCAGCAGACGTGTATACACGTTGCTCTGAGTCTGCAGGCTACTGGCTAAATAGTGTATGTGGTTATTCGGACTACAAAGTTTACACGCTTTTTTTTGTAAGAACCAGTAAATTTCGGCTCAGGCTGGGCTGTTCTTAATTTTCGGGGATTTCAGTCTCAAATTGTTCTTAAAATGTTCTTACTTCTCGATATTTTTAAAAGTTAATTAAATGCATGGAAAAATACATGTCAAACGGCACTAAGAAATATGTGTTTGAAACTGTCAATACAGCGCTCGAAAACGTGACGAGCTTGCTTATAACTCTTTGATCGCCCGATGGCGATGACCAAGCTAAATTCTGACAAGTTTTGTGTTCATGTACATCTCAATCTGTGTACATGGAATAACTAAGTTTCTTAAACTTTTCTGATCAAAATTTCAGCCTGGTGGTTGTTCTTAGCTTGTTCTTAAATTTTGGGCAAATCTCAGCCTAAGTGTTCTTATAAAGTTTGTTCTTATAAAAAAGCGTGTATAACATAAACCGCTTTAAACATTCAAGAATTAGAACAAAAAATATATGTGTCTTACGCGAATATTTTTGAAGAAATACCTTGGTTATGATAGTCATATCAACACTCAACAGAAGATTAGCTAAAAAGGGATGAGGCTGGGGTGGGGGGTGCAAGAAAGACTGAGAAGAAAAAATTGTTGTTAGCTATTAGAATCGAATCGAATTTTTAATGTTTGGCGGAATTCAACGCATCATAAACCTGACCTTTGGACTGGTGAATGATTTTAGAACAACAACTCGTCCTGATCACTGAGTGGATTTTACGTTAAAAACAGAATTTCCTGGCGGGAGAGGGGGTGCTCGTAGTACCTCTTAGGGTTTAAATGTTTTATTTTGGTACCGCTTAGGGTGTTCAAAGCAAAATACTTACATTTGCGTACAACGCAGTAACTTTTAGTGATGTTTGTCTCTTTGTTTCTGATTAATACTTTTTAGGGGTAAAACTCAGCTTAAGCCACACCCAGTGCGATACCTTTTAGGGGTTCAACTGAAATTTCCAGATGAGCATACCCGCCTTTTTTTATGAGAGTCGCCTCCCCCCTCCGGGCAGACTTTCTTTGTTCAGTCTATTGAGGTCCCTTGTTACTTACGAACAATGGATTTTATAGTCGAATGTTTAAGTATACGATAGCGTATTGTTTCCGCTCTCGGCCTCCTAAGGTGCCTCTACAGTTCCCTTGAAAACAAGTTGGGAGAACTTCGTTTTTCATCTTAGATAGACTGCTGTGTATTTTTCTCCTTGTCAAACAACTTATTTTGTGTGAATAACATAATGGGAAATTTAATACATACTGATAAAACTCCCTGGAGCTGAAAGAGTTAAATTGGTTGATATTGTAAAACATATATCTGTTTTTATAAAGCAAGAGACAATCACATTTAATTGTGAACCATCAATCTCTTGAATTTTCTCATGGTAACCAGCTTTACACAATCCGCAGACTCATTTGCTCACTTAAAGCAACACGTTTTCGACCGTCCATTAAATTTCATCTGCGAACATACGCAGGTACGTATAAAGACACTCTTTGTTGTGTACTGTTCGAAAGTTTTAGTACTATTAACCCTTAGACTGGCAGGAGGGGTTCTTAAATTTTTTCCCCTTAACTTATTGCCAAACGCTTTTGCATAACTGTTCCTCGATAATGAACACATCTTTTGACACCAGTTAAGTAACGTCAGCATTGATGAATAATTTGGAATAAAACTGATTAAAAACTAATGTTTTTCTACTTATTTCGTAGCTTTGGCATTTAAAATGATATTTTCTAGCTTTTTCTAATTAGCTTTCTTAATTTTAAGCAAAATCTCAAAAATCGAAAATCTAAGATGGCGGCCATCGGCGGCAATCTTGGATTTTTGTATTTTTTACCATGGCAACAGTGGCTAATTAAGTGATGCTTGATACTATGCAAATTAATTAGTGGGCCAAACACTTAATGCATGCCAAATGGCATATGTGTGTAAATTTTTAACCGTTTCAAAAATCTTGGGGGAGTTCAACGACCCCCTCCCCCCCTTTGCCTGTATATGTGTGGCAAAACAGCCTGCCAGTTTAAGGGATAGTAGTCGGAGTAGAGGCAGAATCATGAGTGTTGTCCAAAAATAATACAGAGCGTTTTTCACTCAATCCCAAGAGACACAACAGACAAAGAACACGGCGGCCGTGTTAATGTAACAAACAGTACTCAGAGGACGCCAACATGGCGGCCGTGACGTCACGTGGAAATGCTCTCTGTGAATCGTGAGACTTTGACCGTCACGTGACCCTTGTAGCAACTGTAACTATGCTGCAATGACAGTAGGAATTCAGTTGCATGATTTTTATTCAGTAAATAGTTTTTCTGCGTTGTTGGCTGCGGTCCGAAAGGTTAAAACTTTTGAGTTTTAGTTGTTATCGAGTGTGGTCACCTATCGGGGTGAGCAAACGCCAGAAATCATGAATAGTGGAGAAGATTTGCAGTCGAATTATAAATTACTGAATTAAAAATGGTTAGTCATCGTGCTGTCCGAACTTATTTAAATGATTGTGCCTCCACCTTCAACATAAATATTATCATAAGTTTTACTTTTTTTTATTATTTCTTAGTTTTATTGTTATTACTATTAGTGTTTCTATTGTTGCCACTCTTTTTATTAATTATAACTATTTGGCTTCATAGTATTATTTTCAGTTCGTTAACTAGTCAGTAAGTTACTCAGTTATTGAGTTACTTACTTATATGTTTACCTTTTGTCTTTACATTTTCTGCCTTCATTTTCTGACATTACTACAAATTGAAAATGAAAATGCTTAGCTAACTATATGCAGTCAGGCTTTTTGCTATTACTACTAACTTAGTAACAAACCAACATTTCTGGAAATCTAATTAGTATTTTAAAAATAAATGATGCTGTTATTATTATTATTGTTGTTGTTGTTGTTGTTGTTATCGTTATTGTTATTGTTATTGTTAATGTTATTGCTATTGTTATTGTTATTGTTGTTGTTATTGTTATTGTTCTTGTTGCTGCTGCTGCTGCTGCTTTTGAGGCTGAAATCCTCAAGATATTTTAATAAGCTTAATTAAGGACATTCAAACCTAAAATACACGTTCTTACATTGAAAGAAGAGTGTATTATCAATTAGAAACTTCGAAGGCTATAAACTTACACTGAGAGTTCATTTATTCATTCTGATATTGTTTCCGTCTCATGCAGCATGGGTATGGATACAAAGGCAGCACATTCCACAGGGTAATAAAGGACTTCATGATTCAAGGTAAATACGTAATGTAAGCGTTACCCAATAGTGTTAAAATTTTGTTTGAGTAGCTTTAGACCCCGGTTCACATGTACAATTTCAAGTAATACTTGCAGGGCTACATTTTTGCGTTGGTACTCGCTTTTTTCCGTAATTTATACCAGCCGCAAATAGACTTTTCGGTCCGAAAATGGCCTTATCGTGTGTACCTCGGATGGTAAGTTTTCAATTAAACTTGCAGGACGGTTCACTCCGGCGAATCAGTGCACGGTAGCAGCCGCAGATTTTTAAACAACCACTGATTGCCAAATTTTAAAAAAATTACAAACGGAAACAAACAGGTACTCTTTCTCACTCTATGCCAAAGTGAATACACGTGATTATACTTGGTGCACCCAGAGTTCTGCGCGTAAGCAACTCATAACCAGTCTCGACCGAGCGGGTCCAGGACAAAGATCCGAGAAAACGACACAAATGCAGAAACGAAAGGCTAATAAATAGCATCGCAACCAGATAAGTAGAAACCGATGCAATCTCAAACAAAATGGAGGCAAAGTGACAGCCTATGACACGTACCTAAAGTTCCGTTCGGCAGCAATAGTTAAGAACTGGCCCAAGCTTCACGTGCGTGTATCGAGTTATGGATGCACGCGGACAGCTTGGACCTACTGTAACTTTATTCAGTATTTATAAAAAAGAATACGCTGATAAGCTGATAAAGTATAGAAGTCTCCTATATCTTTTTGAGTGTTTTTATTGGTCGAGCGCAGACAAGCGTTTTACACGGGATTTCGATGCACGTTCCACCATAAAAAAGGTGCATGCGCAAAAAATAATCGCCATCCATGTTGTAGAAAGAATTATAGCAAAGATAAGAACGATAATAACAATAGTTTTTTATTATAATAATGTTTATTATTATTGTTGTTGCTGTTGTTGTTGTTACTGTTATTGTTATTATTATTATTATTATTATCATTATTATTATTATTAATGCAAGCCTCGTATAAAAACTTCGTAATGGGATCTTCTCGTAATCAGGCTTGTTCTGCAACCTCTTGCTGACACTGAGTTTATATATGTTTCTTTCAGGTGGCGACTTTTCCGCTGGTGACGGGAGTGGCAGTAAGTTGCGCTATTAAATTGCACAGTTACTTATTAAATATTTGTCCTCAAAATGTTGCATAATTTTTGTCTTTGAAAAAGTTCAAAATTACCGGGAAAATGAATGGAGCATACGGAAGTCTCCGAAATAATCCGAGATATTATTCTCAAATTTTCACTGAGTACACATCGTGGCATGTGCTATCAATTTTTTTATTAAATATCAAACACTGTATCTTGTATTTTTGGTAATCTGATGGGCTCTCTACTCGCGGTGTAAACCCTATATCTGTTAACTGGCCAAATATGAAAACTGACAATTTATCACGGAAAATTTTCCCTCGAAACGGCCAAAACTCGAATCGATAGGAAATAAAATTCAAAAATGTTCGAGATAATGTGCTCAAGTGTTTGGTGTTTATTAAAACAGTTACTCCACTCACGCTTGCTGCCGATATTACAACCGAGGTACTAGCGATTATAAAGTAATTAGGCCTGAAAGTTTCACTTCAATACCTGTTGCTCCGCATTTGAACGGGATATTTAGAAGCATCTTACTTGGCAAGAATTTTGGACACGCTTCTTGCGCTGCTAATAATTTTTAACTTTTGCTATGAGACTTAAGTTTTGAAATGCAGCTTTCATAAAGTTCAGTTTGGATCGAACAGTTTTCTTTTCTTTGAGAACTGCCACCGAAAAGCTTATAGCTTATACTGAGAACTTTACATCTTTGAGATTTCGTCTCAACTTTCTTCTCGCACACGATGACGCATGCTCTGTAGCCACTCTTTACTCACCGCTGACCTTCTCCTAGGTAAGAGTATTTATGGAAAGTATTTCGAAGACGAAAACTTCGAGCTGAAGCACTATGGCGCCGGTTGGTTGTGCATGGCAAACGCTGGTAAAGACACCAACGGTTCTCAGTTTTACATCACGGCCAAGAGGACGGCCTGGTTGGACGGAAGACACACCTGTTTTGGGAAGGTGCTGGAAGGAATGGTTAGTCGACTCCCTACTTCTGTTTCAGGCGCCATTTACTGCATTTACTCTTTAACTTTTACAAACTCTTCATATCACAGGGTTCTGGCGGAGTCTTAAAAAGTATTATTCTCGATTTTGTCTATTTAAGGCCTTGAAAATGTCTTACATTTGCAAAAATTTGTCCTTAAGGTCTTAAAGAACTTTAAAGTTTGTTCAAAGATTGTATAGTTTCCCCTGGTCAAGAATTGAAGAATGTTTGCATGTTTGCTTTCCTTTTTTAATGCCAAAATAGAACAGACATTATAACTTAGATAAGTTGACCCGTACTGTTACTTTAAAATGTGGATTGAAGAAAATCCAGGTCTTAAATTTTCAAATTGGGGTCTTAAAAGGTGTTGAAAACGTCTTAAACTTTGTGAATTGCCAGCTGCCAATAACCCGCAATAGAAGTTCGGTGCTCAAAAATGGAAAGACTAAGTAATAGTTTAGAAGTTATTTGAGAAGGAGACTTTTAGTAAAAGCTGTTTTTTTGTTTTTACTTAGCCAGTGTAGCTTGGCATTTTAGTCATTCGGGAAGGCGAGCGACGAAAAACTTAGGAGTTCTAGTCGGTTGAGAAGGCAAAAAATCGAGCAGCGAAACCACTACGAAGCCTCTCCCCCAAACTGCTTGAACAAACAAGCTCTCCGGAGGCTCATTAGAAAAATTACGGTAATCACGAAGGACGGACTTGTTAAATTTATCTCTGATTTTCAATCTTTAGAAAGTGGTCAAACGGATCGAGGGCTTGGAGACAGACGGCAAGGACAAGCCTCTGAAGAGGGTTGAAATCGCCGACTGTGGAGTTAACGAAGTGCGCAAGCCGTTTAAAGTGGAGAAGGAGGGAGTGAGATACTAGGAGATATGAAAGGGTGGCTCGTTTGATACCAGGGGGAGAGGGGAGCTGGACGAATTTGTGAAAAAATAAACGCAGACAAAACAACATTTTCTCGCTTCAAAAATTTAGGGTTAACAGTAATACAGTAAGCTGTGTTTGCACCTCTTTTACAGTGAGCGGGCGGGATTTCTTAATGGCTGAAAGGACGCGATAGTTTCGCTTCTGCCCCTTCCCATGATTCCCCGCGCGTCACTTCTCTCTTTCGAAGCCATAGCAGAGGAGAAAGAGACGTGACAAAATCGGACATTCCCGATCACGAGTACGAGTTTGATAAGTACCATTTTAATAACTGCCAGTTCGACCTCATAGTCTTTGAACTCGTTGTGTTGATAACCAGATTTTTGACAATTCTCGTAGTAAACAGAAGGACAGCCGGGAGATTTAGCCCGACAATGATTTTACGAACTTCTGTCACAAGTTTAGTTGTACCAAAAGGTGGAACTC
The DNA here is from genome assembly GCA_027574985.1 of Umimayanthus nakama. Classification (NCBI taxonomy): domain Eukaryota; kingdom Metazoa; phylum Cnidaria; class Anthozoa; order Zoantharia; family Parazoanthidae; genus Umimayanthus; species Umimayanthus nakama. Next base: position 9,286 of record JAOBRG010358672.1, read on the forward strand.
GTAGTCGAAGTCGTACTCGTCAAATCTGAAGATCTGAATTGAAACATCTGCAAGACAACATAAACGCAACAAACCAAACCCTGCACAACACAGTAAGAAAACCACGACACAACACAACACAACATGTTGCTAGCTTAGTTAGGCTAACAACACGACGCAGAACATAACTATGAGAGGTCAGTTATACCAGGCAAAAGAACTTGTAAACAAAGCAACCGCTTTCTCAACAACCTCAACTTTGCCTAAGCTCTAACGATACTGAGCAAGATACTGTAGAAAAGATGGAAATAAGAGAACAGCTTAAGTGTATGAAACGGAAGCAAAGAACCAAATACCTAATGTGAACTCCCTCTCCCTCCTTTTATTACGCAGACATACAGTTGAGCTAAATAACAATAAGAACCCATCTTTTCTTAAATATTTATTGAAGCGTTGTTTCCATGGAATTATCAACTTAATGCTGCTTTACAACTTTTATTGAATGTAATTATGTGGATAATGTACCGCAATAATCACTTGTGTGAGGAAAGGAAAGCGTTGGATCTCTTCTGGGAAATTGTAACGCAAAAGGCTTTGGCCAAGCCCGGTCCACACGCGTCGCTATTGGTATACGCAAAAGGAGTGCGGCCAGCGCTTTTGCAAGACTCTCTGTTGTCTTCTGCCGTACCACAGAATGGACCATTAGCACCTGAAATAGAGATGTTATTAAAAAAACACCCTTAACTTGGTGAAAAAGATGGGCGGACCATTTAAATTTTGAGGGAGGAGAGGGAGGGGTTGGGAGATTTTGAGAAAAAGCCCTTGAGCACTCAAAGCAAGGGTAATAATTTATGCTTTTCGACTGGAAAAAAAAGAATATCGCCTAAAAGCCTACTAAGGTACAATTTCCATCATTGAACTAAAACCTTACCCCACCATTTGGCAGCCACAACCCCCCTGGTATCTCTGGCGCAGTAGTATCGAGTAAACTGGGTCCCACTTGAGATCCCACACTTCGTGCCACCTCCCTTTTGGTCGACCTTGGGAGCATCCATCCACTTCATGTAACCGGGGCTTGAGGGCTTGTCATTGATCACGGTGTGATAACGATCACGTATACAAGGGTCGTTCTGTGGGTCCTGCAGCCGAATTGGAGGTTGACATTCGGTCCAGTAATCATCCACAGCGTTGATTTCCTCAAGGTTGACAGAGCCCTCGGGATACGCACGGGACAGTACCCCGCCAATGGAGGCTGAGATCAAGATGGCCGTGAGGTACATCACAAGTCCTGTGAAGTGCAATCAGACCGAAGCCCCTGACTCGTACCCAGTCGCTTTTAGGGGGCGGAAGAGAGGAGGCGCAGAGGGTTTTGGGAAGGAGATGAGGGGTCTTTCCCACAATCCTTTGCGTGTCCGTAAAAGCGACTTGGTACGAGTCAGCCAAAGCCCGTCAAGGAGGCGAGCTTCTTGGCCATTTTTAAGAATATTATGTAGGAAATTTGTAATATGACTTCGTTTCTTCCAATTCTTATATGCAATCGTGCAGGTTTTTACTTTATTCTTTAGTCGAGACTATATCGCTTCGTTTTCTCTCCTTTTAACTTTCTCCAAAGCGATACAACGAATCTACGATAATAGAAATTTTATTTTTGCAGCTTAATTTCAAGATCCATAGAAACGAAGCTGCCTGCATATGACACTGTCTTTCACCGCCTATATTGACGTTCGTTTCATTGTACCTAACACATAATACAATATTAAGGTTCGGAAGCCGAATAGAACTACATCAGTGATAAACAAAAAAGCTACTTCATATACCACTTACAAATGCTGGTCGATCAATCCTATGAAGTCTAACACTTACAGTCAACCTTCCGAGCTTTTTCATCTAAACTTGCCAAAAATAGAGAACAGCATTTGGACTACAGTTTTTCCGGAACATGTTGTAAAAAATAAATATTTTAATCATTTACAAGAGCAGTGAACACCTTGTACCATAGCCATTCTATTTTTTTTAAAAATACCTTTGCTAGCAACAGTCACAGAGAAGTTGTTTTCGATAACTGTTTCTAAAACTATTCTTGAAAGATAGGCGTACTATTTACTAGCTAGTTGTGTAAAATCTTGAACCGGGTTTAATCCGTGCAATCGGATTGTCGATACGTTTTTCGAACCTACAGAAACTCAATCCGGTTTTTGTTGTGGGAAAACTTTAAACAAAGAATGGACTGTTTTTCTGTTCCTACTCATATATATATTTTTAGGGGGTTTTCTCGTTTCAGAAACATTGGTTTTCAGTCACTTCAAAACTAAAACTACCTTAACCTTCTTTATAGTACTCTACGCACGTCTTTAAAGATTGAGTGCTTTTTACTCTATAATCGGTGAAAGTCTTTACTATACGTTAAAAGACCATTAAAATTAGCAAATATACCTAGAGGGTCTGAATAGGGTTAACATATTACTGAGACTGATCGCCTTAAATTTTAACTGATTGCTGAGATTTGAGGAAATTTTTAGCTGACTACTAATAACTATAATGGATTTTAAAAAAATTAGCTGATTGCATAGAATCGGTCAAAAAGTTTACTTATTGCTGAGAACAAGGTATCCCCATTCAGGACTCTACTTACCGTAACTTCTCAGTTCAACGATGGAGTAACAGTGCAAGACAACAAAAGAAGCGAACTACTTCTTGGCCAGACAGTCACCTCATACATAGTATTTTGAGCCAATAAAATTGAGATAAGAGTGTGAAATTTTAGAATGCATTACGACACTACTGTGTTGGTCTGCGCGGGTGCTCTATATGTTCCCAGACACATGGCTGTGCCACTTGGTTTCTGCATTATTCAACTTTCTCTCAAACATTTATAAAGTGAGTTTTAATTATATGTCTTTTACGTTTTCGCAAAACAATCAGATGTTTTTTAAATACTGTTGTACTGCAATAATAAGTATTGGCTTAAGAAAAGATATAACTATGACATGAAAAGAATTCAGTTTCGCGCCTAAAACCAGAGAACGAATAGACTTTTAGCATAAGTCTTAAGAATTTAACTCAACCTGAACGAGCTTCAGACGGAGCCACGTTTACGAAATTTGGCGTCGCCCCGGTCTCAAAACCATTTTCAGAATAAATATTTTATGAAGACAAAAGAAAAGACGACGAAACATTTCCTTTGTGGTGTTTGGGTGGTGGGATGTCTGAATTCCTACCAGTAGATCCTAGATTAATATCTGGCTTGATCAGGAACCGTGAAGGCATGCGGCCTTCTTTTGGCACATCGTCGCGGGCAAGGGCTGACGTTGAGCCGTGGGTCTAATGTCTCGGTTTGTGTGTCTTTTTGTGAGAATAAATCAAATGCAAAGCTCTATTATTCACCTGAGAGATTTTAGATTTTTAAGTACATATCAATTGAAGATCACCCCTTCTGGTAAGCTTTACAAATCTCATACACAACCATTCACTTTCATCACTCCAGTGACCTTGTCCCCCCTCCTCCCCCTCCCTAT
>JAOBRG010358683.1:0-27547 GCA_027574985.1 Umimayanthus nakama
TACCCCCAACCCCCCCCCCCCCCCACGAAACATCCTAGCTACGGGCCTGAAACCGATGGACTAGAGTAAACTTGAACATCTTAATGCAGAACTTCTGTTCTAGTGCATCATCCACTCAATTTTTAAATAGCAAGACTCAATTCGGCTTGGGTATTGCATACAAGAGACTCGCAGTCGTTTTAGACATAATGACTGGCCGCACTGACAGCTGTGCGAATATCCTGCGCTATACTCTCTTCTACTTCGGGAAACAATTGTACTTAGCATAAAGCATATACAAAATCAGTGTACATAAGTAAAAACTGGAAGAAATTTAAGATGAATAGAAACACAGGAATTCCTTTATTGGCTCTTATAACTGGACCTCTGAGCGTGCTTTATGTTAAATATAGTCGTCGTTACTAGTGCTTCAACTTAAGACAGCACATATACCATACAAATACTCACAGAATACACCCACACAGGCAGCATGTGTTTGACCTTTCTACTGCTTTTATAGCCTGCAAAGTAGGAGCTCCAGTTTGCCTTTTTGTTCCTTCTCACGCCGACCGACCAGCTGCGAGTGTGACTTGTCCGCGCCAGTTGTAGGAGTGGAGGAATGGGACAAGTAGTCACGCTCGCCACTGCAGCCTTTCTTTTGCTCGGTTTCCGGCAGAAAAAATAGCTAAGAGAGCGCCGTTTTTTGCTCGATTCCCGGCGGAAAAGAAAGTCATAAAGCGCCCGTTTTGCAGGCTACTGCTTTCAGCCACTACACGCTTTGTGGATTTTCTCTTTTCTCGTGAGGAAAAGGTGCAGAGGGTCAGGCACCAGTTCGCGTATTCGAAGTTCAACATATCGTTACCATGGTGTTATCCTCTAGACACCGCGCATTAAAAGAGCTAATCGTTAACCTTTTGCTTCTCCCCTGTGTCGCCTTTCATGCGTTTTCATTATTATCGGATCAGTGGGGCAATGCAACTGATTTATACTCTCTTATTGCAAGAAAGGTAAAGACCAAACACGCAGGTAAGTGTTTGAGAAAGCACGTTTATTTTTTGCAAAAAGCATCAGTGACAAAAACTTTACATACAACCTTCGAATAGCTTCTTATTCTAATTTCGAAAGCTGATACTAGTAAGCACGTTGCAAATCTGAATATCCGAGCTCTCTGATTCATAAATTATCTTAGATTATCTTGCTTTAACTTTATACGATTTGATTCACCAGTGTTCAGTTGAAACTTGGATCTATCTACAACTACGAGACAAAACCTTCACAGGAGACGTCTTATTGGCACTATATAGTTATAAACGTCTGACAAGTTATCATTCAAGGAGGATTTTAACAACGGATCGGTTTGCCAATTATCTTAAAGCTCAAGTCTTTTTCTGCTGTGTTCCCGTTAAAATTTTGAACATTTTACTTGACGTTTCAGTAACTCCGTGCGGAACGTGGTTGTTGCATGTATTAGTTCCGTTAAATAAGTTTATTGCTCTGCAATAATTTGTCTTGGAAGTGAACAAACATTTATGTGCCGTGCACCCGCTGAAGCAAATCTGCATTTATAAGTTTCTGTACAATTATATTGCTCATGCGCACTGATATTCAGGAAAAACAGGAACCGTTGTATACTCCGCTAAGCCCCTGCGCTTGAACAGCTCTCATCCGTAATAAGGCGAGGCTCTTCGAAGACCAGTCTCGGACAGGCGGTTGTAAGCATTCTTCCTTTTCAAAGCCAGGAGACTTGACGGGAGAAACTGATCGAGAGAGACTGGAACCTATGCTTGTATTCCATGACGTCGGCAAAGACCTCGATCCGCAGCAAATGCTGCCGGGCGGACATGACCTGCATGAGTGGATTGGGCTCGAGAAAGATCTGAGGCTTTCAGAAATGGTTTTAGAACCTGGTAAAGAGCTTATTGGACAAGACGATGGCTGCATTTGGAAGAACGGGAGTGAGGGAGCTGGAAAACCACCCTCGTGCGGGTAGAAAATCCCTGTGTGGAAGGGGTAAAGTCCACGAGGGTTTTGTCGCTCTTGCTTGCGATGCTTTGCTCTGCGGTTTTGGAACCAAACCTGGAAAATAAAAAAAGGCAGTGAGAAAACTTTAATCAAAGACGAAAGGGTTGTAGGTTTGGTTAAGTAACACCATTCATATAGAATAATCTTGGCTATCATTTTAGAAATCATGGCTGTTGGACAAGACGATCACTTACATGACCAGCAAGTGAAGTTTTAGTAAAGGGAGCCTTCAGGCAGTCAGGACGGAATAGTGGTCCTTTCCTGCTTGTGTCAATGCTATATGATATTATTGAACATGAAACATGGTAAATTTGATAAACATGACCTTTTCTGCTTTTATATAACTTCTCATTTTAAATATTATCCTCAAAATTGGCTTTGGAAAGATGTCATACATAGTTGTCAAGATGTTCTAGATCAAAATCAACTGCTTCGTTTTAAGCGAGAACTACAAACTAAACAACGAATAGCAGATACAGGAATTCTAACGCAGCCAGTTGTTTTGAAACATCTGTGTCAAGTTCAACAGACAACAGCGTTCACTGGAGTCTCTTCGTGTACGCAGCTTGTCTCGGGTATGGATGACAGATGTCGAGCAAAAGCTGTTCGCTTAGAATTAAGAATGAAACCACATTTGGATTTCAAGGCCTCAAACGCTTACCGCTAATTTGTAACTGGGATCACACAACAAAGTTTTGTCTTCGAATTAAATGAAAAATTAACAATTGTGCGACAACACAGAAGCATTTTAGCCGCGAGGAAAAGATGAAGAACTGAATAATATACTTGTACACCAGGTTTTGATTATTCAAAGCGTTCTTAGCGCTATCAAACAAATGATTCCTTATCCCAGAGATATTATGACCTAAATGGTAAAATGCTCTTTAAATCTGGTGGATAGAACATGTATTGTTCGCTTAACCTCACGGTGGATCAACTACAACAGGCGTTTTAGAAGTAAAACGGTCCGGGTTATAGTAATTTAGCGATTTCAAATTAAAATCATAGGCCGTTGCTGAAAAATTTAAGCAAACAAAATACTACACATTTTAGCAGAGGAATTGTAAGTAAAAATAAGATCGATTATTTGTTTGTGTTGCCGGACCAGCTTGTAAATTTAACTTGAATACGAAGTCACTGGGTTTGTCGATTCATTCTTAATAGTCTAGAAGGCACACTGCCATTGTGATCTTTTCAGTAAACTCAGAGTTCGTAAATGAAGGCAACTGGCTAGTAGTTCGCGTTTAATGTTATATAATTACCGAACCTGAATATAACATTGAGTAGATCAAAAGTTTGATGAATAGTTTTAGCGTGTTTAACCAAAATATTGATAGAAGAAGTTTGCATTGCTTTTAGTCAATGTTTAGTATTTCGCTGTGCTGAAATGTTTATGTGAATAAGATATCACATAATATCGTTATATATATATTGCTATCGCAAAACTGTCGTTGATTATTCGACTTTCCCATTTCTTAGTTTAATCTGAGTTTGCTAAAAACTTTTAGACAAAAGCTAGTACTTTATTTTTTTCTCGACTTTCATTTTCTTCACCTCTTGTTATTGTAGATCTATGCATGGTATTCACATTTTCTTGTGTGAAAAATATTATACCTAATTTATCTGAATAAGATATAAATTTAAATAAAAACAACTCAATATTAAGCCATGGCTTTGACTCAAACTCTGGACAGTCTCAAGAATAAAAAATGAAAGTTAGCTAAATAAATCAATTCAACTTACAATGTTTTCCTATATAATCTTAATTTTTAAACTAACAAAACAACACGGTGAAACTCAAAAGCATGTTTGTTTTTTCAATTTGACATAGTGGATCTTCAACAAGTCCGATATTCGTTTGTCCTTTAGTAGTATTTAGTTAAACTCAACTTCAAATCAATTTTAAGTGTTTCTTATTTTAATATGTGAAACAAATGTCCTTGTTGAAAACCTGTCCATTTTTTTAAACTCAAAACATAGCACAAGCCTGAGATTATTCTTATCCTGTTCCTAAACTTGAAACAAGAAAAGAAAAACGCATGGAATGGTCCCCAGTCCGGCAAGAAGAACGACTGAAACAACGACGATGAGAGTATTCAGAAATACTCAGATCCACAACTGGCCTATAAAATGAGTATTGAAGAAGGGGCATCTTTAGTTTCAAACCAAACACCTTAGCTTGAACTTATCTTTACATCATACATGGTAGGCAATTTTTTTTTGACAATATCAAGAACACAATGAACTGGCGTTTTAAAATGCAAGTACAAGCCTGTGTTGAGCACTGCGACATAACTTGTTCCTCTTCAGTAAACAAAGCTTGTTAAGAGATAATAAACTCTGTTTTTAGGGCCAATACGTGAGCACTGAAGCACAGACGCATGGAGTCTTCTTATTGTAAAGAATAATATGATAGAAAGACCCTACTGGCGGTTACAATCTCTTAACTTACAACATGGACAAACTCTTTGTCCTCACAAACACTACTAACTTAAGAACGCAGATGTGGTCATCATTGGGAATATCCGACAGGTTTTGGTGAGCTCTTTGGGTTTAATAATTTGAGTCGGGAACAAACAGATGAGATGTCGTATCAAATATTATATGCTTTGGCAAAACCTGTAACAAAACCCAAGTAGAGAAGAACACGCTGATTTAACCACTTTAAACACGTTCTTCCGATTGATAAATTGTGAAAGTTTTCAGCTGTGTATTTTATATGAGACGGCTCTCGCGGAAGGGAAAACCAAATGCAAGCGACCATTTTCTTAAAACGGCTAGGTTGAGACCCAAACTTAGCAATACAAACGCCAACTACTTGACCGTGTACTAAATACACAAGTGACGATTCTTGAGTGAAAAAAATCGAGTGTCAAGCAATCAGTCAAATGTAATGGCTTTTTCATACAGTGTACGAACAAAACTTTCATAACATGTTTAAAAGCATGAGTTACAAGAACGTTGTTTTAAAGCTGAAGTTGAGTTCTTGACAAATACCTTTGATATATTTGGCAAACGTTGAGTCAAAAGAGCACTTCTATTGAAAGAGAAGAATGGTTTCGTTGAAATTCTTACTTTAGAGACAAGAACAGCGAAACGGCTGGTTATTCAAATGAATATACCATTGTAGCCGGTTCTATACGCTTAAAACTTTAATCCTGGTCCCCGAACACCTCTCAAACACAACCAAGTTTTCAGATCCAGAAAAATCACACTGTAAGAACGTTTTTGCTTACTACATGTAACGTTTTACTTAATTACCGTTTAAGAACACCATCTGCTGGTTAGAAATACAACTGATACCGAAGGAAACTATAAACATGTGAAAAAATTAACTCAATAAGGATGATTGAGTGGTGGGAGAGGAAATGAGAATTACACAGGGCACATGTATAGCGCTCACTGTAATTGTTGTGGCAGGAAATTAGAAGAACAAAGATAATAAAGGAGAACACACAATCGCTTAGGAACCAACCAAAGGAAAAAAAGTTACGTTATTAGTAGTTCGTAACAGAGAGCTCAGTTCTAATTGCAACTTGTAGAAGTTTGTCTTTCAACTTAAAGATTGCAGATCTGTTTCATAGTCCGAACAGGTAGCTGTGCTCTTACACGTAGCCTTTTCTTTGTGTTTAACAGCCAATTTGTCGTGGAACACAGTACATGCTTTTCGTGCAATTAGTGTTGATAGTTTCTAACTCATTGTAAAATTGGTTCACTTCATTTAGATAAACAAGCAGCTTAAATTTTTATAGTTTATGGTAGAAAGGCTGTAACCCAGTTGTCCTACACAGCTTCCTTTTTCTAAAGTCATTCCTTTGGTTCTGTCTCGCAGCCGTTTCTTCATTAAACTAAGTAACACTTAGAGTATAAGAAATACTTCAAATACAATACAAACAATAATTTCATATAAAACAGCTTTTCCATGCATGTGCAATCTGGCTGGATATGGACTGGTTGACAATTCAACAACGTCTTATACAATCCTCACTTTTTACTTTGTATCTAATTTGAAAACAACAAAAACAATGTCCGATGATCAAAAGCAAGATCTAATTCTATTAGTGTTTCATTTTTTTCAGTAAATAGTTTTGGCAGATGGCACCGCATTCTTTGAGGGAAAAGATGCGATGTAGTGATCAAGGGTGAAGGATGATCAATTACGCTCAAGGCATTTCTGCAACAGAATTGAACAAAGACTATCACATCTTATTTCAGATTTTGTAATATTTACTCTCAATTAGAGTGCATATTCCAATACTAAGACGCTGAGTCACTTTCGTCCTTTAAGAGTCTTATGAGCTATTTGATCCTTCAAAGGCTGTTTCACTGAATCACAATTTAATTACCATAAGAATTTTGTTTGTCATACTATGACACATTAGTTCTTTTTGTTTTCTTGTCTCTTCAAAACCTTTGGTGTTCTATTGAGCTTGAAAGGTGTTTTGTAGACAAAGCATTAAAAAGATCTTCTAAAAATTCTTTTATCTATACCTTGAAAGACTCTGCCGCTTGCCACCAGATTCTTTAACAAACAAATGATTCATAATCCAGTGGAGTTCTGTAAATAGTTTGGTGGCTAAAGCGGTTTCCTATTCTTGTTTCATCAACATTTCATAGTGTTTCCCCAACAAAGTGGGCTTATTGTAAGCACTATATTTTTTGTCTTTTGTCATCCATTTCTTGTCAAGAATTCTTGGACGTGACCTAACAGAAAAGGATCTTTGGAACATTCAATCGCATATTAATACCATGACCGCCACGTGCCGCAAAAAGTGTTTCATTTTCTTCAATTGTTTTCTTTCATTACGCCATGCTGAGATAAACATTAACTAATTTCTGGTTTTGCAAAACAAATGTTCTAAATTTATGTTTCTTAGCAAGTCAATTTTTGTTATAAACAACATGTTTCCAATAAGGTAATATGTCTTTCTTCCGCTTTTATACAACCACTGAGGTTTTGGCATTTGTAATTAAATGAAAGTTAGTTTATGACAACGGTACGAAGTGCGTTCGATAATAATCTCACTGAAAGGAAATGGTGATTGATTTTGTTTTCCAGGTATTTTTAAGACGCTTGAAATTTTCCTTGCAAAAGCATTTTACTAGGACAAAAACATTCGCTTTCCTTGAATTGTTCTGCTTTGAGATATTGCGTGCAGAAGGAGTCAAGGTTTTCCCCATTTAGGCGTCGCATGTCTTGTATTTAGATGTGATTATAATCTCTATGCTGACTGCGGCCAAATATTAGTGCCATGTTTGTGATATTCCGGGTGGACATTAGTTTCACTTATCATTAATTCTGTCATAATTACCTTAATCATTTTCAATCAAACCGTTACATTATATTCTAATCAACTTAGTTAAAGGCGGGGCCCATGAATTATTGCCAGTGCGTTTTATGAAATGAGTGGCGACTGAGAGGATAAGAAATAGGATTTTCCGTATATGTGGAAGCTTGTTTAAATTACGTACTCCTATGTATAAGGATGAAGATACCTTCACAGACTTGTTTTAATTTCCCCTGTTTGGTTTCTGACTAAGTTTTACATGGCTATCATCAATAACAAGCATAGAATTGAAGCAGTTCATGATGAATCTGTCAGTCAAATTCGAAACTAGCTAGAATTCAGGCTAATACTGAACACATATATAACCATGCATCTCTCTTATCTTTGTTTGCAAAACCTCAATGGAAGGCGACAACAAACAAGAGAAAATGAGTTACGCTAACAAGTTGAAAATCTAAGCAACTTTTCAGCTACTGGCAAACCTTCAGCTGCTTCCTAAACAATTTTACAGATTAGGTAGGCTGAATAGAAGAACTTGCATCATCTTAAAACGATAGCTATCGAGAAAAAATTTAGAAAAGAGAAGAGTAGATGTAGCGGTTGTATATACATATATCTCTAGGTATTACCCAGGTGTACATTTGGTTTCGTGCAATTCGTTTTATTAACAACTAGTAAGCAAACGAAATTAATTCTGTTTATGAAGCATGCAGTTTAAATTTCTCTTATCAAAAGACGTAGCAGCCAGATGGTCAAAACCAAAAGTAGAAAATTAACAGCTAACTTGCACCTTAATAGTCCCCTTGACTCTGTTATGACTAAGCTAACCATTTACATTATTAGCACGAGTTATCTGTGTATTTTTTAATCTCATCAAACGTATTTATCTCATCAAAGCGCACTTTATCTGTGCTAACCCATTTAAGGTTCTCTGTTTTGCTCGGAAATGAATACAACCCTATTATTGAGTATTAATGCAATTGCAAAAGTTAGCAATTAGTTTCAGCTGATACTTCCATGTTTCTTCTCATCTTTAAGCCTTATTGAAATAACTCTCTTTGATGCCTGGTAAAAAGATTTCCAAGTTATATAGAAAGGACAACTAAAGCCGTCTGATATAGTATGCTTGCAGGTAACTGCATGTAGCCAGCTTATTCCCTTTAAGTGCAATTTTTACACCCATTTAGACTAATTATTTTTTTCTGTTTCAGGGGCAAAAACACGGGTTTTACGATTAGTGAGCCCTAAGGTGTCGATTAACTTAAATAGTGCCTACAGTTTGCTACATTTAAAATCGTGGGACGTGAAAGAAAAAGCTTGTTAAGTACTACAAAGTTACAACAAACAATTAGTTCCAATTCTTATGCATGACACAAATTCTTTCTTAATACTAATCTGCTCGCTTGTTTCTTAGATAATAAAATTACTTTTTATTATTATACTGTTGATTGTGAATGAAATGCGAATTACCACTGACAAAAGAAAAGAAACGTGCACGGCATTTTAAAGTATTGCGACATTGCACCCAAGAAAGAAAAAGCGTCTATTTTGTTAAACAGGAATGTGCTCATGTTGGCTGCATTTGTATTGCGTTGATGTTGAGTAGATCTCAAAGTAAGATCAAGAAGCTCCCGGGTCCACAAACATGGGAAGTCATTTCAATCCAATGTGCATGCACGTTTGTTGTATCGTGGAACCTGAGTTCTACTAAAAATGAGTGACCTTAAGAATTTCGCATTAAGTAATTTTATTTGTTTGTTTGTTTATCCTGTTTCTAGTTTAGCATGTATAGACCTGAGAAACAATTCAAAGTGAGAAATTAGTGCGTATACGTTCAGTGAGGCTTGTGTTCGCTTAACACTGGCATAAAGAAATGTCCAAGCTCGTTAGTTTTCTCGAGGTGTTTGGTGGAGTGCAAAAGACAGATATAGAAAGACTATAAAGGACGAAGACACACAAGAAAATGAAACAAAATGGAAGTGCAGTGGGAAGAGTTAGACAGAGCTTGGAAGCTGTTCCAAAGTAAACGAAACTGGCGTTTGAAGATAAAAATCGCAGCGAAGAAACTACAGTGACGTACAGACGAAAGATAAAACTGAGGGAAGAGAAAGAAAGAGGAAAAGAATACAACAAAGAGAACAATGAATAATGAAAGTATCATTTCTATCTCCATGTAACGCGGAGTTAGAGTGCTCACGTTACTAAGTATTAAATGTAACAGCACGTACGCAGTGCAGACAAGTGCTATGAGGATTTCGATTACATCCTAATAGAACAATACAGTCATTTGTTTAGCAAGTAACGCCTTAAAGAGAATAAACTCATTACTAGACGTACACCTGACTACTAAATTAGCAAATTAGATGACACGTCTGCAGCAAGAAAACGAACAGGGAAAAAAAAGAAATAAAGGCGAGAATGTTACCCAAGAGGAACATAAAATGAGTTTATACCCCGTGTAGATTAAGTTTCGTATACAAACAAGGCCGATTCAGTATCAAACTAAGCTATCCCCAGTTCAGTTATTGCCAACTCCATTCATGTCTGCTAACAAAAAAATATCTTGTCTACTAATTGAATGCACATAATAAACTGCTTGAAGGCAGAAACTTTTCAATTAGTTTTTTTGATCAGCTTAAAAGTTATTCTAAAGGATTTCGTGATTCTATGTATTTCTAAAAAGAATGTTTGTAAACCAAGGCTAGATGTTTAGACGATATTGTTCAATGTTGTATTTTTCTCCAAGCCACCTGTCACACGCCAATTATAAGGCCAAATTGAAACGTCAATTCAAAAATGAAAGTCTGTTTGCTGGAGGCAGGCGTCAAATTGCTCGTTTTAATAGTTTCTTAATAGAAGTTAGAAATTCGCAAAGAGAATGTCCACTGCGCGACTGAGAAACATTCACGAATTTGTTCCTTTTCCTTTGCGTGTTTTTTGTTAAACCACAACTGCCTCGAGAAGGGATCAAAATCTTCAATTTTCTTTCGTTTTTGATAAGAATGTTTTCTTAGTCGATGATAACGCGAGTGTCTAATGTGATTCTTAATGAAACATTAGTGGTTGTGGAGGAAAGCCATTATGTTGGACAATTACAAATAGATATAATGCTAATTTGGAGCGTACACAAGAAAATTAATTTAACTATCAGTTTAAGAATTGGCCTTATTATAACGTAGTTTGAGGCTTAAATTAAAAGATATTGAGTAAGCGGTCTAATATTTCTTCAGTTATGTATTGGCGACAATTAAATGAGATATATTGTCCAGATTTGAATGCAAGATTCTTAGAGTAACAACAGATCGCCATTGGAACGTCGCAAGGCCATGTTTATTTAACTACAATTGTTTCTTTACTTGTTCTTATACCTGGTGTTTGAACTAACAAATATTTATTGGTGTAAATCAAGCTAACGCAGGAAGCCAAAAAGCCGATTTCAATTGTCTTTGCAGTATAAATTCAAAATTCTTGAAATACAGTTAAGTCCATTGGGATGCGATTTTTGAATTATCAACGAGACAAATTCTTGGGGTTGGACAAAATATGAGACGATTGTCACCTTGTCTTAGCTTGAGAAAAACACAGAATCAACAATCTATAAACACGGATCCTAAATAAGTGAGGAAATAAGGCAGCAAAAAGTGTATTTGTTGAAGCAGATCAAGTAGTGAGCACTAGCTTAGGACTAGTATGTACCGGTTATTTAGTTCGAGCAGTGTCTCGACAGCTGGTAATTAAACCTTATTGTGCTCTTCCATGGATGCACGTGCGGGAATAGCAGGTGAATTGGCCTGAGTTGCGCAAGCGCATATCATTATATTCTTGCCCACTTATAAGTCGATTGCCAAAATTTAGACAGCGTGTTTGTCATTTTCTGAACTTTTAAAAAATCGAGAGAACAAGACATGATTGCCAATTATATTAATTTGAGGCTAAATCCGTGGTTTCTGAGCAAGCAGCAGAACATTACCTAAGTGTCACTTTATATGTTTTGTATATCCTTAATTGCGACCAATAATAGTTACAAAGGATCTTCAAAAACTATCATTGATTCTGTTGGGATGTCTTTGTGGTTCATTTATTTTGTATCACTGTGCGTTAGATCCAAACTATGACAGATTTTCCCATACCTGCACGCGTGCTTCTGTTAAGCTAATTTGCCTGGCCAGTTGTTCCCTCGTGAAAACGTCAGGATACTGTGAGCGACTGAAAGCTTCTTCAAGTGCGTCCAACTGTACTTGGGTAAATGTTGTCCTATGACGCCTTTTGGTACCAGTAAGCTCGTCATTGTTTGTATCTTCTTTTTCTTCTCTTTTTCTTTTGGGGGACACTTCTTCTATTAAAAAAAACAACAACAAACAAATTTAATTCTAATTCTGCGTTGATGCGGTTCGCAATAGCGTTGTATCTGCTAAGACAAACACCCCAAACCAACATTTTCACGAAATGAGTTCTTAATTGTTGTAGACAGTTAGCACTTAAACACTTAGTTTTCCAGCGCATTTTATGACCTTTGGTGGTGTTGTTCTAGAGTAGCCCTGTCGAGGAGTAATGTGATTTTCGAAAAATGAAATAGTTACAACATGGAATGGGCCTGCGTGAGCCCTCGCCGCAAAATTGCAATAACACTCGCAGTGGGGCAGGATAGTTTCACATGAATAAACTTGTTTAGTCGTTAAACAGCGACGCTGTAATAATTTATTTTTGTCTGTGACTTTGCGTTGCATAAACATACACAGTTTTGAGCTGAAAGTGTCTGCCCCAACTCACCTTTCATTTTTGTAGAGCTTATCTGATCAATTTTCTTCTCTTCCGGTTGTCCAGTTTCGCGGAATTTCTTCTCACTTTGCCTCAACTCGTGAAGTTCGTGGACTTCGTTCAATTTTATGAGATACTCATGCATGGGGAAATCACGATCCATTTTCACGCGAGACTGTGAAGTATTTTCCTCTTACTTTCCAGTGCTTAAGCTAAAGAGTGTTTAAAGGAAAATGTCCGAGACTGATTGTTTTGTAAAAGGGATTTGCATGTAAACCGTCGCGCTAGCCAATCAGAACACGAGTCTTAATTGTTTGCTTTCAGTTCATGTGACTTGCTGTCCACGATTGGCTCGCAAAAGCGATAACTAAGTAATTTAATTAATATCAATTGAAACTTGTAGGCCAATTGCAAACAGGCATTATGAAAAGCCCGCTGTCTTCTGTAAAAAAAAAAAGAAACTTTCGACAAAAGGTATTCACCCTCGGAGAAGTGTCTAAATTTTTCACCAATACAAGAAGTGTACGTAAACTTCGTTCGACCTGCAATGTGGGCGGCCCACTGAGATCAGAAAGATTCATAGCTGTTCTTCATCGATACTCTTATATATATTAATTAATTGCTGCTGCCATGAAACTCAAGACCTACTATGGAGAATTTTCATCTCCCTCGATTTTGAAAAGCAAATTTAAAACTAGCATAAAAACCAAATATTTATGCTGACGTAGAATTTCCGTGGTCAACGTGTCCTGACGGGTTGCTGAAAGCAATCACACTTGTTGTCTGATTATAAAAATTGGTCAATGAATTTTCATCACTGATCTAAATTGTAAGTGGATACACTTGATATTTTAACTCCAAATATTAAGACATTATTTTGTGATTGAAAAAAGAGGACTAAAAGCCAATACAACGAACTTTCGTGTGAGAGCCAATGTTCCGTGTCTCTAAAATGTCTGTTTTGCATAGGTTTATCCGTCGGAGAAATTCAATTAAGACTCACATTGTTTCATTTAGCAGTCATTTCGACCGTTCATTACTTGCGCTCGGAAATTAGTAGAAAATTAGAACCTAAATGAGCCTTAGTAAATACCCCACACTGCTTACTGTCTGCAAACGATTCATTTGCTCTTGAGGTGTGAAATTTTTAGTATTTTCTCTGTGGAGTAGAAGTTTGCTTATAACTTGAATGCAAATAAACACACACTCGTGATTTCAAAAGCCAGTACTTAAAATGTCATACCCGTTCTTGTTCAAAATATTAGCATGGCAAACTGCAAGAAGAGTTCTTGGCAGATGCACGCAAATACTAGTTGACGTAAAGCTTACAAAAATCACTGAAGAGCAACCCAAAACAAAACTGACTGCTAAAGTATAGTATAAACGCCATTTTGTTGTGTGCCAGGAAGAACCATATCAGAAATTCTCATTCAGAATTACATCTTTTTCAGAACGGAAATTTGTCGGAAGTATCAGCAAAATTTGAGTGGTGGTAATTTCATTGCTTGCGAGTATGATATCGGTCAGTTACGAATTGGAACAATTTTTCTCATTCTTTGCCGGAGGGAGTGGAAAATGCAGAAGTACATTTGACATATTCAGAAACTTTCCAAAAACATGTTTCACAACCTTGATCATTATCTCGACTTTGTTTCTTTATTTTAAAAACTCAAGTATAACACAAATTAAAACTTTGCTTGATCGAAATAACTTCTTTTTTGCCGGAGTTTGAAGAGAACAAATGAGCAAATTTGAAGTACTTTTCACACTTTGTCGGCAAGTGTTTGCAAATAAAACTCTCAAATTAATTTACTTGTGTTTCAATGGGGCTTCCTTAATTCTAATTGTCTCTTAAATGTTTAATGATTCTGCTAAATTAATTTTGGCAACGTTCTTTGAAGAGCTTTTCAGGTTTTCAGGGTGAGAACAAGGTAGTTAAGACAAAACACAGTTTCTCAACACGATGAAAGTTTTAAAAACAACATAATTATTTTTTAAACCGATTGATATGGAATGAATTATCGGTCTTCTGAAGTGTATGTCTTCGCATCACTCATGAAACGTATACAACTCTTTTCTTTAGTTTAATTAAAAATAAAGCGAAAAATTTCTGCTTGTTAGCTGTCGGACTCCTCAGCTGACAGTAATTAATTCCGGTTTTCTCAGTTGAAAGTTTGTTCACAGTAGAAATTTAACTAAATTCTTTGCATACGCCGCCAGCAAAAAGGAAACTCCCACTTTTCAATATTGTAGAAAGTTTACCATCAAAAAGTTTGAAATGCGAAAATAAGCCGTAATTAGCTGTATCTAAGAAAGCGTCATTTGAATCTGTAACTGCTATAAGACTATACGCCTTTTAAAATGCGTTTTTCTTAGTCTCTTCAATTCGACCCCACCGATTGGTTGTTTTTTCAAAAAACAAACCTTAAAACCGTTATACTTGGTGATATTTCTATGGCTGAATTTCTCAGCGGGGTATAACAGTACCATGTATCATAACAGAAACATGCGCAGTTTTCAGCTCTTTTTGCACATTTGTATACCGTCAACAGTCAGTTCTAAGGTTCCGAAAAGCTGGCACAAAAACGATAGAAAGCAAGTTCTGGTTCTACCCTGGCTGTTTTTGCTTACATCATATCAACAGTGGCAAAGCTTTGTATCTAACACTTAGTACCAGTAGCTGTGTTTTGAACAGTTTTGGTAGAGTTAATAACTAGTAAGCACTTAACGGAAAAATTTGAAAACAAATGTCACGCAAGTGAATATAATGGACTGGTCATAAACTGATTGTAACCGAAAAAGTTACCTTTCTGGCAGATCACAAGTTTGCATAAAATAGTGCACTCCCTACTAAATATTGGAAAAGTCTTTTAACTTCTGTTGGACAAACCATTTTTAAAATGATAATTGGAAGTGCTTGTTCAAGTTTAACCTCTGTCACTAACGAGGTCTAAGAGCGCAGGATCAAATAAGGGATAAAATGTTACCACTGAAGAAGTTAGGTAGCAAGACTTGTGCAAAATATGGCTTTCGAGATAGTTCGCCTAAAGAAAGTTCTCCCATCGTCAGAACAGTATAGATAAGATTTTGTGTTACCAAGGTTTCAAGCAGCATAACGCTTAGAATGATTCTTTGATTATGTGTACTTAAGATAAATGAAATCGAATGAGCTTTAACTGGCTTGTAAACATCAGTTTTATTATTTTGGAAAGCGGTTCAGACCATTTATGACAGCTAACTATCTTGTTTGCTGTCAAATCGAAATTAAAATTATCGGTTGTTATAAGTGTTAAGGTTACAGCTTGTGGCTTGGATTTGAACCGAATTGAACAGTTAGGGCAATATAAAAAGCTGAACTTAAAAGAGTTTAGCATAAAGCTAATTTTTCCACAACGCTTTGAAATCTTCTTTTTCAAACAAATGCTAAGGCCCGGCAGTAGTTAATCAAATTGTTTGTTAGTTTGCAAGTTTTGGAATTAGTTTATTTGTTGAATAAAATTGCTATTTTGGGTTTAATTCAATGATTTGAATACAATTAAGTTTGGCCAACGTACAAAACAGTGCATTCGAAGAAAACCTGCCTCCAAACTGAATGTATGCACGAGCGTGTTTCAACCAGGCTACCATGCCGGAACGTTCAGTTTTGCTTCAATTGTTGTTAAGTTATCTTTGGAAGACCGGCAAAATCTTGCCTTAGTCCCGTTGTAAAAACTTCAGCAAACTTTAATTTTTAAACCGATTGCTTAGCTTATTAATTTACGAAAGATGAAATTGGCCGACTGAACATAAACTCGACACACACGCAACCTTTATTCGGTATAAATGTTAAAACGCATTGCATACAGATTAGTGCAAATTCGTTAAAATCATTCAAAGTTCTTAAAATTTAAATTGACTTAGAACAAAAAGCAAAACTCGCAACGTTCCCAACTAAAGTCCCTGTAAGGTTGCAGTTTCAATTCATGCGGCAGCGCACGCATCTGATGGATTTTGGCTTAGCTGCATAAACCCCGCCCCCAGGATTTTTTCGAACGGTGTAAGAAATATGTAGAGCTCTTAAAATCCATCAGTGTTACGACAAATATGTGTTTTGTAGCCGGTTGATCGCAGAAGAAAGAAGTTTATTGGTATCATTATGCTGGCAAACGGACAACAACATCTGGTGGCAATATCTGCACGAGGTCTGGCTAGTGGTACTCCGATCTGATGTACTCGGCTTCACCGCTTCTTACCATGAACTGCAAAACGATAACGTGTTGTGGCTTTCGTGTCTATTGACTTTTTCTAAACATCTATACCATCACATCTTGATATGGTTTAAAGTGTTACACGCATTTTTGCTTCACGCCCGACCTTCTACCCCCGTTCCCTCATTCCATCATCCTATCCCTTCCCACACACATGCACTGCACGACATACACACATAAACACACGCTATTTAAGCTCGATGTACATGTCCGCGTTCCCCCAGTTTGCAGTGTCGACAGTTTGCCGTGTGCTGTTGAAAATCGCATGAGAACAATTACACTGCAGTCGAATAAGGCCTCAACTGAAGTAGAATGAAGTATGGTACACTTGTCAAAACTTATTTATTTAGGTTGTTGCTTAAGACTTTTGTTATTAAAATAAACACAACAAAAACAAAGTTGACGAAAGCAAGACTATCATTACAGAGAGAGATTACTTGCAAAACTACAATTTATATAACTGCAACAAAATTAAAAGATGCAGGCTTTAAACCAAAATCATACTGTATGATTTCAGTGGAACGGGTTAAGACTGTCAAAATACTGCTTTATAACAGCCGTTTGTGCGAGTCTAAAAACAGTTTTTAATGCTCTCAAAATCACTCTGTTGTGGCCACACCTTGAGTGTGGGAGATGTCGAAGACTTTTAAGATTTAAAAATCGTAAGTTTATCATGATCAGTCATGTGCTTCGTTAGTGATGAAAATTTGTATTTTAAAAACAATTAAAAGTAAAGCAACAAAACCCGTTTTGAAGCTACTGTATTTGTAAATTGCTGTTCTTAATATTATTGTGGGCATGTAAAAAGTAATTTGCCTATGATTGTGCTTTCAAGGTGGGCTGGTGAGCCCATTCGAAACCACGGTTGGTCGACTTCAAAGGATTCGGGACACAATGGTATCTTTAGTGTACAGTTAAAGTGGGCAGAGCAGAATGCGGTCGGATTCAAAGAAAGCAAATTAAGGGGATGCAGCGCTGAGGGGTTTTTTTGTGAGATAATAAACTACCAGTCTTTCAACTTTACGTTTGCGGCCAAAATCGAAGCAGCTTTGAAAAATCTTCAACTATAATCATTTCAGTTGGTGCAATACTTTGGTGAATTTCTTGTAAAACAAAACTATTACGTTCGCTAGCTTTTTGTTTGTCTGCTAATACGTAACGAGGCAACAGCAACAGTGACAGTGTACCATCTGCCAGCAATTAAACATGTATCTGGTCAGTCAAAGGCTTACAACCCGCAAGCATATCTCTTTTCAGTTCAAAGACTTGCAATTCCGTGTCAATCCTTTTGTAATTAGAAGACTATTACCTGCGTGTGTCTGCGTTGGTAAGCGAAACCCGCTCAAAACCTCGTGCAGTCGTGGGCTAGAATGAAACTGCAGGACACAAGTAGCCAAAGCGGAATGCAAATGAACTCAGACTTAAATCGTTACAGCAAACATGGCTGTTCTGCCCAAGCCCAGGAGATAAAAAACGTAGATTTCATTAAGACGCGAGTCCCAGCTTGTAAGAAAAGTTTATTACTATAAATCCTTATGAGTAGCACTTGAGACACGTAATCGCTACTCAGAAAACAAAACTGAAGCGTCGTTGTCGTTGCCGTTTCGTTGCAAACACTAAGTCTAAAAATACTTACTTCAGCTTTTTACATTCGTGGCTTTTAAAACAAATAAAATCTGTTGCGTATCTGATCCATCTCTTGTTTTGGCTGTAAGTTACTGACCGACACTACGAGCACTCCTGGCCAGTTTGTATCTTTATTTTTAAAGCAATTGCAATTCTAACCAACTGCTGTTAAAACTTGTATTACTAAAAATAAATGGAATGGTTTCTGTGCGTGGGAAGTTGTTTAATGTTTTATGACTGCAGTTAACGCTATAGAAACTATAGAGTAGTACTGCACTGTCTACTGCAATGAAGACGTGTTTATTTGCTGTAGTTTTCAATAGAATAAGTAGCCTGGGTTTGAAACTTTTTTTGCTGTGTCATTTTAGGTGTCCAGAAACTGTTAAAATAGTAAATTTACTTAACGCAATGAAAATTCAGTTGTAGGCGCTTTGCAAAACTCCGGAGTAGTTTGTTTATTAATTATGGCAAATCACTTTAAGCTATCACTTTTGCTCAAACAAGCACTTTGGGTCTTTGTTGTAAGTCTATCAAACTTCTAGATTACGAGTAATTGTATTAGGTTAGACAGACTACTAAAAGTTAGGATATCACAATGAAGTCTTGAACAGAACCAGTAAGTATTATTTGTCGAGTTTTTTTTCTTACAAAAACTTGTGGAAGGGTTTGTTTTGCCGAATTCACGAATTCTAAAGTTCATATTGTATTCGAAAGTGATACAAACATTTCAGAAGAAAGGTGTAGCAAAGTGAAAATATTCACTTTAAAAATACGATTAGCAAACAAATTCATTCAAACTTTGTAAATGGCCACAAGAAAACAGTCCAATCATTAATACTAATGAATCTAATTTATAGCACTGATAGTTAAAACTTGGGATGTATGCACATTGTAAGATTATGGTAGCTTTAGGTTGTGTTAATAACAGTTAACTGCGCTGTTTTTTAAACAAATCCAAAAGTACTGCAGTGGCAAGTTTTTTGTTAGCGAAGGGTAAAGCTTTTCTGACTAAAATCGCAATCAGGTTAAAAAGCTCGATGTTTTTTGTCAAAAAAATAACTCTGAGATAAAAATTGAAAAGGTAATATTATACTTTGCAACTTTATAATGCACTGACATGCTTAAGCTGCTTTTAAATTGACTGAATTAACATGTT
Organism: Umimayanthus nakama; assembly: GCA_027574985.1. Classification (NCBI taxonomy): domain Eukaryota; kingdom Metazoa; phylum Cnidaria; class Anthozoa; order Zoantharia; family Parazoanthidae; genus Umimayanthus; species Umimayanthus nakama. The sequence continues at coordinate 19,077 of JAOBRG010358683.1, forward strand.
AAAAAATACTTGTTAACTCAGTAAAAACTGTAAGCGATAGCTACTTTGTAAATTATTAAATTGATTAGTCTTTTACAGCGTAACAACATTGAGATATTACTTATTAAGAAGTTTGTTTTTGGCGAGGTAATTTGCAAACTAGGCGCCGGGATGTCGACAGGAAATTGACTGCGATTAACTCCTAATCCTAAGTTGCTTCAATCCACGGTTTCCATTAAGATTTTAACAGCCACGTAAAGTCTTGGTTTTTTCAAAAACAGATCCGATACCCTCATCTTTCAGATACAGTGGTTCTGTGCACTGAGTAGTGGCGAGCATAACTTAGTAAGAAAAAACACCGGTAAAGTGTATTTAAGACTTCTTTTGAACACAAAACTCTTCCAATTTCCAGACCTCATGTAGTTTCAACAAATTCTCGAGATGCTTTTCTGCAACAGTTATCACAATTATTGTGCTTGACAACAAGTTCGTTCTAGTATTTTATTGTCAAATCATATCTGAAATACGGTTACTACATTACTGCATGCCACTAACACTATGGTAACTTCAGTTACTGCACGTTGATGTTTTGGCTATACTCAAGAACATTTAATCACTGTAATCTGTATACTCTCTGTAGATTTATCCTCGTGGAAATTTTGCCGAAAAGCACTTTTGTGTGTTAGTACATTCGATCTCCACAAAGTGAATGTTCTAGTTTCTCGCTGCTCATCATTAATTACTCCATAGTTGCAAGTGCGTATTCACATGGCGACAGCTTTTGTGAGAGATTTGGATGGTCTGAGATTGGAGAAAAGGAGGATGGTTTCAGTAAAACTAGGGCCAAGGTTTTGATCAGATATAGAAACTGGGTACTGCGAGTCCCGGCCGGAATTTGGGGCTTAGAGTGGGCTATTTAGCTACTCAAACTTCGGGCGGCTGAAGTACCTTTGTTCAGTAACTCTTTATTGAATTTTCATAACATCGGGGGAAGAAACCATAGCCCCGGCCCTGGCTCCGCGATTTCTGAATTGAAATGTTTACTTAAGTCAAGCCACTACCTGGTGGAAAAAATTGTTCTGATCTCATTAGGTTTATTTGCACCATAAACTTGAAAAATAAACTCTCGAAAACAACAAAAAGTTTGTAACTAACTTTAAAAGTTGTCTGACAGAATTGATTCACGGGGCTGTATAAATTGATGCTTACACGTTTTCAGTGTAACAGTTGTTGTAATTATTATATATGTAATTCTGAGCTTTTAGAGAACTAGGTAACACCAGATCGCCCATCTCTGTTTCAAAACAAGTAAAATGAATGATCATCTAGTTTTCTAGAACTGGTGCAATAGTCAATGCGAACGAACTACATGAAACACTCATACTCTTCAAAACCAGCAAAATAAATGATTTTGTATTTGGGGTTTTCAACAACTTCTTTAAAGTAAAATTAAACAAACTAACACCAAACACTTTAATTCATTTTCCAAGACAAGCAATACCAGTGCGAAATTATAAGTTTTCGACAACTGGTTCCAAAGATGAAACTAATAACACCAATCGTTTGTACTGCTCAACACAGTCAAGTTAAACGGTCATTTTAAGGGTTTTCTTCAACTGCCACCCGGTTTTAAAAGATAGAACGAATAACAGCAAGCAGTTCAACTGTACCAGACAAGCGAAATGTTTGGTTGTTTGTGGATTTTCAGTGTTAACTGGTTCCCACATTTAGGGACATTTAAGACAAGGTTAAGTACTGTAATAAATTGTATTCCAAGATTCCAAAACAACTAGTACAAGAAATTGTTTTCAGCATCCTGCGCGTTCGCCAATCTTTCTTTATTCATTCTATAAATAGTTTTAACAATTATATTTGCTAATTTTCACTGAGTTTTTCCTCAAGCTGTTGAAACCAGTTGTATTTGCGTCAGTACATCTACAGCAGTCCATTGGCCCCACGACATTCCACAGGGAGTCCACTGTGTATCAGAGAGCTTTATAAAACCGACGTAGGCGAGCGGCGCGGTGCAAAAAGATTTGTTGGTGATAAGCAACACTGATATCAATAGAAAACCAGCAAAAGCTCCCAAGTGGTTTGGATTTCTTTTAACGAAAATACAGCATTCGCTCGTGTTTATGAACAACACCGGGGGGGGGGGGTGACAGTGAAATGTTTGCGCCTGACGACAATACACACGCTTCCAACAAGATTCTTTACACAGTGTGACACCAAATGTGTGACGATTCATGGATCCACACGGTGCCGTCACAGCAGTGGCGCGTGGCAACGCGTGGTAAGGTACAAAGACAATGAACGCCGAGAGCAACATGGATAATGGAGGTTTTTGCACTTTTAATTCTATAAAAACCAAAAAAAAAATGAAAAAAGTAAAGAAAAGCTCAAGAATATCTTAATGGTCCAAAATATCGTTCCAGAACATTGATGCCGTCTTGCTCTAACAAGAGTGCTATGAAACCAGTAAGTATACTGCAACCCATTTGCTAGTCTTGCATTATAAATGAAATACTTTGATGAATGCCAGAACATAACAAAACAAAAACTGGAATAGAACCAGTTTAATTTTTCTTAAAAATGCCTTTTGTCTACAAGCGATCTCTTACACCAGTGTAAAAACTCTTTCAGAGAATCTGTTATAAAGATAAGTGTGGCTGGTTCCAATAATAGTCTTAAAGACGTCACAACCAACAGGTTACATTGTATATCAATACAGGAACCTGCTTAGATAAAATTGGTGGCATGACGTTCGTCTCTCCTGGTTAACAAAGCTAAACTAAGTTCACATTGTTTAGACTGTTTGCCTATATCACTTCGTGCACAATCCTATAGTCCACTACAGGAGATCCCACAACCTTGTGTTATTCCCCTCAGCTTCTCTTCTGATAAAAGGATGTGTATTGGAAGGCTTCAGACATTTTTTAATATGGGAGCAATGTCATTTGAAGCGCAACGAAACCATTTCATGGGTGCTTTTTATGTATGCAACGGTGTACAACAAAGAGTAGTTCTGACAGACAAACATTATCCACTGCCAGTGTTGTAGTAAAAGAGGAGGCGTGTTGGAAGGCTTAAAACGCTACAAGCCTCAAGAGAATTGCTTTGAAGTGAAAATGCAACCATTTGGCGGGTGTTTTATATCTTGTGTATACATAAAACAGTAGATTTGACAAAAGCTTGTTATCCCCCTCTTAGGTTAAAGGGAGGCGTGTTGGAATGTTTAAAAGTTTTGTCTATATGTCTCAAAAGAACTGCTTTTAAGCAAAAACGCAGCTATTTCACGGGTGTTTTTTTAAACAACAAACAGTAGATCTGACAGACGTATGTTGTACACTCCCTCCCCCGTCTTAGGTTAAAGGAAGGCGTGCCGGAAGGCTTAACGAATCTTTGGGATCAGTTTGGTATGCGTACCTCAAAAGAACTGCTTTTATTAAAGCGCAAAGCAACAATTTCACGGTATTTCAAAGTTGATTTATACAACAAACAGTAGATATGGCAGACATACGTTATCCAGCACCCCCTCCCCGTTTCAAAGATAAAAGAGGCAAGTTTTATGACTGCGAGGATTAAAAGGGGAAAACTAAACTGCTATGAATAGTAGGTTTCAATCCAGGGCGTGGTTTTAGTCTCTACTATTTGTCTTTTCCGCAACGCGGAATACTGTGGACTGACCCATTTACAGAAATCCACTTGATTCAACGTTCTCGTTAAGTTTTCTTGAGTTTTTTATAGTGTGAAAGAAGTATATAGGGTACACGCGCATGTCCTCGCATTTTCACAGAAGAAGCAAGCAAATCTGTTTCGATCAATTGGCATCTGTTGAAAGCTGGAGAGAATGTGGGAAGCCTTTTTCACGTGACGTCACATTACGTAAAATAGGTTTTGCCACCTTCCCGGTTTTTCTAAATTGGCTTCTTCTATTTGAAATGAATGACAAATATAGAAAACAGCATGCGTAAATTCACAGTTTATTCGGAAAATCTGATCTCCCACGTACTGGCTATAAGAACGGCACCCGCCTGTTGCTGCAAAATGGATGATAGGAAGAAGTGCGGAGCGACTAACCACGGTTGCACGCAATCTCACTCAGCTGATCCGGTTCTTTAAAATAGCTGACCAATTATAGAAAGGAAACGTATCAATGTTGTGCAAATGTTTTTATGTTGTAGAAATAAATGGTTCTGGTATGTTTTCACACACAGTCACCATAAAGGGTACTAAAGCAACAAAACAATTGCCATGCACTGGGTCACTGGACTGCTCAACGGGTGAACGGGTGCCGTACAGGAATTGTTTTTCTACATGTGCTGCGAGGCTTGACAATAAACCATGATAATGAGTCGGGGCACGTTCACAAGTCAACTAAGTTTTATGAATGGTTGTTTGCTTTTTTGATTGAAAGTGTACAAATTGATCACGGATTAAACTAAAGGTATATTGAGTTATCTAATCTCGAGGCTTTGATTCCATGTTACTTTAAGGTTTGTAAACCTTAAAAGTTGTTAGTAAGCTCAAAAAGGAACCTTTATTGAAGTCCAGTGGTGTATACGTAGAGCTTGATTTTAAATGTACTTGTCAACTGCAGAAATTGTCAATTCTTTGACAAGGCTGGGAAGAGTTGTGGTAACCCATTTATTTATTGTTACTATTATTTAGTTGTCTTAAATTTATTCTGAATTTGGCATAATTTAGCTTATTTTTTTATTTTTTTGTGTGTATAATTATTTAACCAATATAATTTACTAACACTAGATACCATTTATGTTTATTTAACAAATGTATAAAGCACTTATTTTGTCAGCTGACCCTAAGCCATTTAAGCTTCTGGCTTTGGCCTTACTATTGTAAATACCTCGTGCTGTACTTGGAAAAATAAAATAAAAATCACAAAAATGCAGATGAGTAATGCACCAAGAGTGATATTGTTAACCCTCGAACGTCCAAGGGGGGACGGGGGTGGGTCAAATGGACGGCGTGAGCTTAGCCCGGGGAAGGGGGTGAGGTGGGGTTGCAGTTTCCTAACAAACTGACATTTCTTACAATAAAATGGACAAAAGTTGACAAGCGCCAAAGCTTTATCTTGCTTTTAGTTTACTCTTGAAAGGCTTACAAGACGTAGGGCCAACAACAACAGTCAACAATCATTTATTTCCACAATCTTCTAAACATAAGTTAAATAAATATTAGATTAGAAGGACAGAATTATATTGAATTGACACCTGAAATAACTATATAGAAGCTAATCTAGTCAGGTGCCCATTCCATTTTATGTAAATAATTGTATGTCTATGGATCAGGAAAGTGAATCAAGTGTTAGAAAAAGAAAAAGACGAAAAAAATCGTTAGTATATAAATAAGGAAAAAAATAACAAGGAGAAAATAGCGCGTGACGAAAAAAGAGATAGTTTAAGGCAACCTCAATTACTATTAGTAATGTATTTATCAAGAAGACGTTCTTCGAGTTCCCTATTAAAGCAACGAAAACTCAAAGTTTTAAACTGCTCTTCAATCTCGTTCCAAATTTTTGGACCAAAGTATCTAATGTTGAATTTTCCATATTTCGTTCTAATTTTTGGAAAAGCAAAAGTGGATTTTGATGCCAAACGAGTACTTTAACGATGTTTTGTGTTGATAGCAGTGAAAAGCTGTCAAAAGCACTTGGAAGATTACAGTTGGAATACTGATACATAAAGCATGCAGTGTAGAGCAAAACTATGTCATGCATTTTGATAATTTTTAGTTTTGCGAAGAGAGGACTACTGTGTGCATCAAATTTAGCGAAATTGATAATACGAATTGTTCTCTGTTGTAGAATCTCTAATATGTGCTACCCCATACCATACAGCCTTGTGAGAGAAAATGGTATACGATTGCATAATAAAGTTGAACTAATGTTTGAGTGTTGACGAAATGCCTGAGTTTGCAGATAATGCCGATGCTTTTGTTACTTTTTAGACATATTCAAAATGTGGTCTTTCCAATTCAAATTCGAGTCTATTAGTATACCTAAGTTTTTAATACATTTCTTTTTGGTAATCTGCTTATTATTCAGGTGAAGAGAAAAGAGTCTGCGACGCGTTTTTGCGATGCATGAAATAGAGAAAAATTGGTCTTGTGTGTATTTAACGATAAGTTGTTATCACATAACCATTCACGAATTTTGAAAAGTTCGTTATTGACAGTTGTCTCAAATGTTTGTAGACTTCTGTGCGAGTAAAATAAATTTGAGTCGTCAGAAAAAAGATGAAGATCTAAGACAGACGGTGCTTGATTGAAATCGTTTATATACAGCAGAAATAGAAGGGAGCCAAGGACTGAGCCTTGGGAAACCCCGCATAGCACGGAACGTTCCTCGGACGAAGAGTTTCCAATTGTGACAAATGAACGAAACCAGTTACCCACTGTTCCTCGTACACCATAGTGCTCCAATTTTTTAACTAGGATCGTATGGTCAACAGTGTCAAAGGCTTTACTCAAATCTAAAAATATGCCGCAGGAAACCGTTTTGTCTTCAATAGCTCTTTGTATTTTGTCTGCAATAAGTAATATCGCTTGTATAGTAGAACCATTACTTCTGAAGCCGAATTGATTTTCGTTCAGAATACGATATTCTTTTAGGAATTTTATTAATCGTTTGTACATAAGTTTTTCAAGAAATTTATTAAAAATTGAGAAGTTTATTAAAAACTGGGCCAGGATTTGGAATGAAGCAAATGGCATGATTTTTTCTAGTTTCGCCTTTATTTCTATAATTAAATTAAATTCGTTAGAGGTATTTTAGATTTGATCTCAGTTTCTAAATAACAAAAAAGGTTATGGGTTACGCATGATATGCGCGCGCTTCCTTACCAATTGCTCTATTTCATCATGATGTCACAATGTGTTTTTGAAATTTTAAATCTCTAAAACTGAAGTCTTCATGGTAAAGATTGGAAACTTCAATGAAGTGACCTGTGTTGTTTAACAAAATGTTTGATAGTTTTGATCTATAGCAAGATAAGGCACCAATATATTTAACCCTGTCAGCCCAAAACACGACATACACTATTTGTTCTATAAGAATATCTAGTTCTTATAGGTTGGGGCTGAATGTATTTAAATATTTTGAGGATTCAGCTCCAATTGTTCTTAAAATATTCTTAAACATAAAGAACATAATAAATGTTGTTGTTATTATTATTAAGTAAAACGGTTTAAAATTAACTTTTACAACTACAAGAAACAAAGTTTTTCCGTAATCTTATGCAGTATCCAATAAAACAGTTTGTCGTCTTTCATCAGCCTCATTTTGTTCTCAGAATGTTCTAAAATTTTGGGCATTTTCAGCTTCAAGTTCTTCAAAAAAGAGTGTATGATATGTCACTATCTTCTCTCGACCTGTTTTCACACTTTCCTTTTTAAAGACAAATAGAGTACTTATTTGAATGCAAAAACTTGCACGTGCTCGACCCAGCTCAATCTATGGTTTTGTGTTAATATTGAAAGGAGAAGACAGATGCTGATAAGGTAGCTTGAGATGAATGATATAAAGCGAATCTGTAGCGCTGTGGACCTGTAGTCATTTTCAACAAGCCATATTTTGATGTTAACAGTACGCTGCGATTTAAGTGTTTTTTATTCAGTGAAATTTGAAACAAATTTTTCCGCCGTGTTCCAGTAAATCAGGTAAAGTCGAAACGAAAAAAATCAGATTGGGAAAATGTGATGTTAGTGCGGTAATTAGTTATTACATTAATGACATGACAATTCGATAATATCAATTAACGATAATAGCCTTTGTTAGACGATAAAAAGGACAGACAACAGTTAGCAGCTGTACAGTTTTCACTTCATCCAGAAGGGTTTTGTTCGGCGTGTTTTGATGCACAATACTGTATCCTTTCTTCTTCTTTAAGCATCTTTCGTTTTGTTCTAACCGTTTTCTTTTCTTTCAGCTGGCAGTGCCAATACCAAATGGATGTTTTAATCGCTTCACCAAATCACCCTTTAAAAATTTTTGAAAAAAAATAGTTGAGGTTCAATCTTTTGTTGAAAATTGCCATGTCTATCCTTTTTCCCGTTTAGATGTTGAACTGCTAATTTAAAATTAAGAGATCAAGTCATGTAAACTAAGATGCTGCCCAACATGTTATTTCTTACAGAGTTGAACCTTCAAGAAAAAGGGCTTGAATGGACGATGATCGAAACACCAGGAACAAAGGAGCTAGGCACGTTCTCAAGCACACTGTTTGGTTACTGAAGGAACAAACACCATAATACTAATGATGATGACAGAGATTAAAGAACAAGGGCAACCGAAAAAATGTGATGGGACCAGCTAGTTAAGGTTTGCTCTGTATTACCAGGGGCGGATCCAGAAATCTCAGAAAGAGGGGGGAGGGGAGGGGTGGAAACCAAATTCTAGAAAGAGGGGGCCGGAACGTGACTTTTCAGTGCCGCTTTCAGTCATTTTCTTATAATTCTCTTACTAAATATTC
>JAOBRG010358695.1:0-12779 GCA_027574985.1 Umimayanthus nakama
CGTTTGGCCGCGGAATTGGGCAGAAAAATTCCGCGGAATTTAACTTTTTTTCCCGCGGAATTCCAGAGTGCCTGTTAGAGCGAAGACAGCTGATTAGTAATGCAGAAGCAAACCATTTTAAGCTTCTTTTGTAAACATTTTCCGAGCGGTCTCGTTAGTTTGTTTTTGCGACTAAAATTTTCAAACTTGCGACTAAATTTTCAGAACTAGTCGCAAATTATCGACTTAGTTTTTTTCTTAATTTCAAGCCCTGGTACACCTGTTCACTGTTTTCAGGGGGTCACACTGAAGGTGGAGGATGAACAGCTTGTTATTGCAAGGATATTACACGGAGGAATGATTGACAGACAAGGTGAGTACTTGCGCATAACAGTGTGGGAATCATGGGCTGCCTACAGGTAATTAAAGGTGCTTCTAAGTTTGTAGTTTATTAGGCCAACACCTTTGCTACCTATGAATTCAGGTATTATCTTGTAATCTTTAAATAGTAAAAAAGTAGAACCAGTTCCTGTAAGCCCGGAATAGTCAGCGTTAATTTATACTCTGGATTCTTCAAAGGGGTTTGTTAAAAAAATGTTAAATGCTGAGTAATATTATTTTATACTTAACAGGAATACAAAATAATTACACTATTGATAATTACAAAGTCAGTGCAATTTGTTGCATTGCTGATACACTTGAATGGAAAAGGTTGTTTAAAAATTTATTCCCTTTCATGCCTTAGAAGCTTGAACTAAAATTTCTGATGCATCCAAAGGGATATGATTTTAACTGGTCAATGAAAACCAGTTGCTGGGATTCCCTAGCTACAAATAATTTTTATGCTACAACAGGAACCCTGTGTGTTATAAAGATAATACATGTAACAATTGTTTGGATAGCATGCAGGTTTGGTTTACTTCCTTATACACATGTACAGTCGCCTCCTGATAGTTCAAGTGATCGGACGTTTGAGTTAATGAGGGCAAAAATGTATAGAAAATGCAAGGGTGTAGAAATTTTCTGGGAAATGAGCTAGCCCGGGGCTTGTAAAATCGCAGATTTACATGTACAATCCCAAAAGACTCAACTACCAGCCGAAGTCAATCACAATAAATGACTTCAAACATGTTAGCCGGCCAAGGGGTTAGATTCCCTGCCCAGCCTGACCAGCAATTGGGCTGCAGGATTTTTACACCCCTTGAAGAAAAAGACAATTGCTTTGAGGTAGAGGGAGGTTTGAGTTGGCTGATACATATTAGGAGACTGATATTTAGCTGATATATTAGGAGTCAACTGTACATGTTGGTTTAGAAAGACAGCATTTACTAAACATTTGGTTCTTTAGTTTGTGCCAGGTATTTATTTTTAAGGTTTTCAATGGATTATGTGTAGCTGGTTGTGTGAATTAGAAGGCTTTTTAAGTTTTCTTTATAATATAATATGTATTGTTGTTTTATAGCAAAATTGTGTTGTTTTGGCAATTTTCAATAATACCACCCACTGTACATAACTCTCATTTCTTGTTCCTGAAATTAAGGGCTTCTTCATGTTGGTGATGTCATAAAAGAAGTCAATGGACGTGATATGAGTGGGAATCCAGATGAACTTCAGAAATTTCTGGCAAGTTAAAACACGAGGAACCTTATTTTGAACTGAGCTGTATTTAATGATAAATAACACATTCATTTTTTGACATATTTAATTTAAAAAAATTAATATACCAGTACAATGTTTAATCATAATAGATCTTCATGAAAAAAAAGAGGAGAGAATCAAAAAATCACAGTTATCAAAAGTCAGTAACTCAAAAAATATGTATTAAGAGGAGACTATATGTAGTTTTGGGCAAGAAAGAAAACCTGAGAAATTTAGTTTGTTTTTAGCATGGGAACATCTCAGATAAAATGTTTTGTTAGATCATGCAAAAAATTTAAAGAGTTTCGGTGATTTCCATAATTTGTTATTCTCAGTACAGTACAGTACAGTACACAATGTACAGTACAATCCCATTTCATTACCCTGTCCTTTCTTTCAGTGCGTTTGGCAAGGCATTTGCTGGTACAGACTAAAGATCTTTGATTTTCAAGTTCTATGTCTTGTTCTATGTCCATTATATTAACTTTATGTATCGATAAGGATTTCTCATGATGTGTTTTAATGGTTAATTTTTAAGGTCCATACTAAATAGTTGTCCAGACCTCAAGCTCTATTTAAATGTCTATCAAATTTGTTTCTTTCCTTGAATAATCAACAAAGCCATATAAAAACGTCTTACTAGCCTTGTTTTCTTAGTCCAAACTGCAAGGTATGGATCCTTGTTTTTTCCCTTCATTGTTGTCACAGCCAGTGCGCTTTGTGTTTGGGCCATAAATGGAAGGAAAAATTTGATCTATACCTTGCCGAATGTACCTTGCAATCAGCCAGTAAGAAGTGTATATCCTTTATCAAGGTGTGCTGGTTTTACCTGGCTGTAATGTGAGTTGTAGTGTATTTTGACCATCACTTTACAGTAGACCCATCTTTTAAGTTTATTGTGCACTGGCTACATGTACTTTGGTATCTCACTCAGCTTGTTTTCTCCTTCAACACAGTGGGATTGCTCTGGGAAAGTGACACTGAAGATTCTGCCGAGTTATCATGACACTCCTGCACTGTGTCAGGTAAACTGCCTTAAAACACAAACCTGACATGTACCGGAGTCTGCAAATCTACAAACTTAATCTGGTCGCAGACAAACAAGTTTTCCTTGACAAGTGTCCTTGACGTATTTTAGTTGCGCATATTTTATTTAAACTACAATATTATAATTACTTTTTGAAAAACTTGGTATTGACAAGTTATATTTGCTTGTGAGAATATTTAAACATTTTTTTATTATTATTATCAGCCTTCATTGTATCCAGTAACAATGCTTCCTTGTTGACCCATACAGACAGGTTACTTTTGCCACTTGTCAATTTTTCCTTGACGAGTCTCCTTGTGCAGATGCAAGCTTCCCAGTGTTTGTAAGAGGAGACTTGACAAGGAAAAACTTGTAATGAATATTTTTGCCCACACAAGAGCAGTTAAAAATTGCAATGCTTAAGCTTGTAAAATGAAGGAAAATGTGCCTGTCTGTTACTGGCTTTACAGTGTGTTGTTAGATCTTTGAACAGGCAAATGAAACAAATGCAAACAGAGATTCAGTTCACAATTTTTAGATATTTTTGATAAGATACAATTCAAAGTTGATTTGATTTGTTATTAAAACATGTGTTCAGAAAGAGGACTGCCAATATCATATTTCTATATGCCTACAGTCAAGCTGAATTTCAACAGCGATGATGTCAAAATGACACATGTTATAGAATTTTTGCAGACATTAAGTTTATCTATTTTGGGTGCTTCTGCCCTGTGAACATTTTTAAAATTATTTTGGAATTTTTATTCGAACCTTTTGAGATAAATCAAATAGTATCTAATTATTGAGTTCTACCTTGTATTTCTTTGAGTATCACTAGGACTGTAATAGAAATGTTCATGAGAAATAGCTACCTAGTGACAACTTTCACTAGGATCTTGCCACTGCAAATGACTTGTGTTTCTGTTGATATCTGAGAACCAGCATACACTCTATGGACGGCTTTGAAGTGGCTACCAGAGACACCTAGATATATTGTGATGGTTCTTGTCTGCTAGGGATGAAAGCACCCATGAGCACATTCATAAGGAAAAGGTACAATATAAACTCACCAATTTTTTTACTTTTACTTGTAACATGTAGGTGTATGTGAGAGCACACTTTGATTATGATCCCAAGAACGACAAGTTGAACCCGTGCCCCAGAGCAGGATTGCCTTTCAAGTCTGGTGAAGTACTCCAGATTGTGGACCAAGAGGACCCCAACTGGTGGCAGGTCAGGATAAGAAAAGAAAACATGTATTTAACAATTTTTTATTCCACAAATGCACATTGGGTACGAGCTTTTAGATATTGGATGGGGTGCAGATAAAAAAAGCACAGTACAAAAATATCTCAAGTTATATTTTTTGCCAACTCACTTTTTTGGTCATTTTGAGGGGAAACTTTGTGATAAATTAATAGTCAGTTTCCATATTTGGACAAACTGCAGGTTGTAGGATTTATACTGAGAGTAGAGAGCCAATCAGATTGCCAAAAATTCAAAATTCTGTGTTTGGTGTTTTACCCCTACCTGTATACATGCATATCTGGTGTTCTTGTCATTACCCAGGCGGGGAGGCACCAATTGTAGGCTTTGGTTATACTGTTTTCTTTTATAATTTTTATGTTCTTTTTCTGTGTCTCGCTTGCTCATTGCATGGGTTTCCATTCAACTTTACTAAAGCTGGCTCATATTTCTTTTCCTAATGATGTAAGAATGGTGGAAAAGAAGTGAGATTGAAGTATGTGCTATTTCATTCTAATACTACCAGTGATAACCAAACATACAACAAAGCCTGTATTATGCAGTGTGTTTCTAAAGCAGCTGCATTAGTTAAGAATCTCTAGTAATACACATAGCTCAATATGGGTCTCGTGTGTTTTTTAATATAGTTATTATTGGCAGCATTGTAGCGCTGATAGTACATCTACATTTTTTAATGCACTTTGAAAAACAGTTAAAAAGTCTGTAAAATGACTACCCTGTTTTTTGCTTGCTCTAAAACATAAAAATGTTTAATTTGTTATGTAAGACTAGTGCAAGAGATATTGTACCTGTAAAAAAAATATAAACTCCTTAGTATTTGGAAAGTCAGCCGAAGCTGACACTTGTAAGGGCTTTTTTTGGCATTTGCCTCCAAACTAATAGATTTGTTCATTTAGATTTTGTATCAATTACTTGGTGCTATTTGTGAAAGCAATCCTTTAAGGAAAAATCGATTGGTCTCTTGCTGCTATAACATATAATGTTGTGAAATCGTGTTAAAACATTCCGGTCCATTGCTGTTTTCTTTAACAGGCTACCCGTGTTGATGGAAGCAAAGATGCTGGTTTAATACCCAGTCAAATTTTTGAAGAAAGGTATTTGTAGCTAAGAGTAGTTTTAACCAGTAGTTTTGAGATAATCATTCCAGACCGCAGTTGTGTAAAGAGTTACTAAAATGTGTTCAACTTTTTCCTTCCCCCCCCCCAAATATTGAGTTAAAAATCAACCTCTCCCCCTCCCCCATATCTTAAAGAATTGCATTGCCCGTGTCTTTTTTGGACTTTTGTTACCTTGCCAACAAAAAGGCTTTCTTAGCAGCATACAGTTGATCTTGGTGTACACGTTGACTACATGTTATTGAATAACTTGCTGCATGTGCTCAAACTGAGGCAACAAACTCCGCAAACTGCAATTTTGTGTTGCTCTGTGTTTTGTCTACTTGTAATTGAAGTCTCTTTAAATTTGTTTCTAGACGAAGGGCCAATGTTGGAAAACCACATTCAGGAGGCGGGTTCTGTAAGTAAAATCATATCAGTCTTTTCATTGCCTTTAGTTTATAGTAGCAACTCTGTTGTTGCTCTGTTGTAAATGAAGAGAAAGCATCTCCCTTTCAACTAGACTAAGTTTCATTACTTTATCTACTATAGTATAGTATATAGTATACGATTGCAGTGCAAAGCTGTTCACTTATCTGACAAATTTCAATGCTGTTGGTGTTATCCTTATTGCTTATGCTATTGTCGTGAATAACATGAAGAACTATCCCTGAAGGCAGACTGGTACACCAAGTGCTGCGCCCAAGTACTTCTGGTCCAGTTATCCAGTAAAAAAATCCAGCTTCTAGGTTCTATTCCCAAAAGCAAAATTCTAAATTTTTCAGAAGAGGTCAAACACATTCTCCTGATCTGTGATTACTTATAGTTTTATTGAAGTACCCGGATAGAACATCTAGATTAGACCAATGGCTTAACACCCTTGTCCACGGACTAACACTTGCCTATTTCCAAGGCAACTGATTAAGTGTAACTAACTAGTTACCTGCATGCCAAGACGCCAGGCCTTATTTGCAACAGTACTGAAAAACTGAAGAGGGATAGCAAGTCGGGTTAACGCAGTTTTGCAGTAACCTTTTGAAAACCGCGTGACCTGTCACGTGGTTATCCATACTATCTATTAAGCTAACTCTCACTTACCGACTAAAAGTTTTGATACAAGTATTTGTGACGAGATTTGAAGGGCTTAGGTAACGCTTCAAACAGCGTTTTAAAGAATCTTGTTTATGCAGCCTCGTTTTCATGCTACGTGAGAAGGGCAGAAACCCCCTTAATAACCGTGCCAAGTTAAAAATAACGCTTAAAACAGCAAAATTCTTTAAAAGCACCACAAGACGAATGTTTTTAGCCCTGTTTCCTGCTTCTACTTAAAATGGTTTACGAACACCAAAAATAAGCGCTTTTTCGAGAATTGCCTCTAGACTATAAGTCTTTTCATTGCCTTTAGTTTATAGTAGCAACTCTGTTGTTGCTCTGTTGTAAATGAAGAGAAAGCATCTCCCTTTCAACTACACTAAGTTTCATTTTAATACTGCTTTAACATTTTGATTGTAAGGGTGCTTTCTAGGTAAGTACTTCAAATCAGCACAAAATCAAAATTTGGTTACATGTAGGCCACTGCTAACGCTCAACAATACTTTTTCATTAGTGTGTGGAAGCAAGAAGAAGCAGAAAGTTATGTACCGTACTTCAAAGAATGCAGGTAAGATTCCGACTGTGAAAGGGTGCAGTATCTTCATCAAGACTCTTACTTTTCAAGGACAGTTTTAGAAAGTTCCTCTGGATTCCATGGAATCCCTTAAAGTCTGTTGTAGAGCCGTCTGGGATGATTTAGGGCGTCTGTGGTTACCCATGGGTATCTCGTTCTTGTTGTCAGATCTGAAGAACTCTCAGTTATCCCTTGGAAAACTTAAGTAGCAATTTACACTCTCTTTGGTCACAGTGCATCAGGGGTGAACAGAGGCCCTCCCCTATGCCATTTGGAGACAATAGCTTTTGTTTGCTGAGTATTTGAAATCAAAATTTTGCTTGTCTTACATTCAAGAAATTGGTTGTTTTTACATGTACAGGTGTTGAAGTTATTTTTTGTTTGGTTGTAGACCTTGAGAAGCACGAGATGTCGATATATGAGGAAGTAGCCAAGATGCCACCATTCCAGAGAAAGACACTTGTTCTCATTGGTGAGTGAGTGTGTGTGTGTGCGAATTATCCCCATTTTACAGGAAAAGTCTCAATATTTATTAGTTGGAAGTTTTGCTGAATTTAGTCACAAATGTTCAAGTGTGGCTGCTATATAAATGAGAATATTAGCAACATCCCTTTCTCAATGGCTTTGTTTGCATCAGCTGTTCTTTTTAAACATCTGTGTTCTTGTTTCCTTTGTTTTATTAATTTTGTTTTGTTGTGACTGAAGGTGCCCCGGGTGTTGGCAGAAGAACGTTGAAGAACAAGTTAATCCTGTCAGACCAGTCCAGATTCGGCACTACACTGCCTCGTGAGTAGATTGAATCCGAAGATTTGTTGATGCACTTTGCATAGTATGTAGCATGGCAAGGAAAAAGCATGAAATTTGAAATTTCAAAGGAAAGGAAGACTTTTGTCAGATTATTTTACGAAATAATGGGATTAACACTTGCATGCAATAACAATGAGATGATTTAGAAAAAGAAGAAAAAGATTCTGTTTTTACTTAGTCACACATTTAAGATTAAGATCAATAATCTGGTATACATGTACAAGCATTTTTGACATAAGAAAGACTATTCTAGACAATTTGAGTGTTATACACTACTTGTCAAGTAAGTTTTTGTTTTTAGTTTCCTGTTTACTTTTCAGTCAAATTGCCTTTATTTGAAGTGTCTGGCTGGCTGTCTATCTGTCTTGCTGTGATTTAAAGCTAATATTGCTCAGCTTAAAACCATTCTCAGGGCAAAAAATCTGCCATAACAATACACGTTGATTAAAGTCTACATTCAACTTGCTCGCCAACAAAGAAAAATCAACATTTTTCCAAAGCTTCTCTTCTAGTGTCTGTCCATCTGTTTTCCTCTCGTTTGCAAATTGACAGCTTTTTATAGAGGCACTGTTTGGTAGTGTGTTGTATTTGATACTACGAAAACAACTAGCTTTTTCCCTTCTATACATTTTGAAAGACACCAGTCGTGCTCCACGAGAAGGTGAACAAAATGGGCGAGGTTATTTCTTTGCCAACCGAGATGAAATGCAGAGAGATATTCGCAGTGCGAGGTTTCTGGAGCACGGCGAGTATGAAGGCAATCTCTATGGGACAAAAGTGGACACCATAAGGGAAGTCATGCGGTCGGGGAAGATGTGCTTGCTGGATGTTAACCCAACTGTAAGTAAATAATGGCTGCTGTTCATATGATTGTTGTACGATGCCTGTTGGACCTTTGACTGCCAATTGAATATCCTTGTTTCAGTCCTCAACCTTGCTGATGGTTGAATATTTTGTTGACTATCACTTCAAATACACCATCACCAAATACAGCTTTTGTCAGCTGGATGAAAGCTGTGCTTTGACAGCTGGATGAAAGCTGTGTGTCTTAACCGGACGCAACACCTTCAGTGTGGCACTGTTTAAAAGCAAAAACGGAGGCTCGATTTTTCCCCAGAAGCTAATCTTCTTGCAAAGCTCATTGCTGAATTAGTTTACAGGATAATAAAACTTGTACCGAAGTACCGGTATGTTTTAATTGATACAGAATGTCCATGAATTTTCTCGAAAAGGTCATAAAATGTCCTGGAAAAAACCGTGAATTTCATATCATGGACCGGTTGTTCAAAGCCAGATTAGTGCTATTCCTGGGTTAACTTCATAGGTTTTATTAAGTAGAGCTAATAGGGTTTTGTATAACCGGGCCCAGGTAAACAGTGGCAACCTTACGAACTGTATAGTGGCTGCCAGAGATTCCCGTACGTGCTATTTATTCGATCGCGTGTATTGTGTCTTCAGCACCGCAACAGTTAGCCACAGCACTTGTACCTTAACTTTCTACAAAGCTAAGGAGGTAGAAAACTTTTCCCTGATAATTTGGCTTCTTGTACGACTACTTAAACGCAGCTTCGTCCTTGTCGACACCGCACACTCAAGAGTCTTTTCAGTTAATTGAGCCTGTCATTTGGTAGAGCTTCGTCAATTGTATAACAAGAGAAGATGTTAAGTACAGATATGAAGATATATGGTATATACAGACAGATGCACAAGATATGGTATAGCCAGGAGAGAAGGTATACACAGACAGATGTTTAAGACCAAGGCTCAAGCTTAACACGGATGTACAAGAAAAGGTTTATTAAAACAGACAGATATGTACATGAGAGGTGGTGTATACAGAGACAATTACGAGAGATGGTGTACACAGACAGCTCAAAACTTCTGTACTCTGCACACGCAGAACTTTCTCTATGTTCAGCTAGAGCCGTTTTTCTTTGCGAAAAAGAACGTTACAGGCTTAGAACTGCAGCTCGTACATTTTAAGTGCACGGCCGTTCTTTCGCCTCACACGCAGATTCTTTTATTTGTTCTTTGTTACTAAATTTTGCAACTGACGCTTGCAGGCCCTCAAGGTTCTGAAAACCCCGGAATTCATGCCGTATGTTGTCTTTATTGCGTCTCCGCCACTTGAAACTCTCCGAGCTCACAACAAAAACATTCCGATAGAAGAGACCAAGAAAGAGGTACGTATCAACTTACTTGATTGTTCTCACTGTTTTTCGTTACTCGGCCTGTTAAACTTACTTTACTGCTTTTTATACGTAATTGTGCAGGTTTTTGTTTGATTCGGTAAATCTATCAGTTTCAGTTTGCTTGAGCCATTCCGTCTGAACCGTTGAATACTTTTGAAGCAATGCGCGTTTGAAAACCTTTAAGATTATGATCCTCGTTTCTCTGAAATTATTTGATAAATATAAAGCTAAAATTTTCAGGAAGTATTAATTTTGCGATGTTCTATCGAAATTATGTACTCATTTTGTTTTTTTGTTTGAATTTAAAGTGCATGTGAGCCCAAATCGAAAAACTTTGATGGTCAGTTTTATAGGTGTTTCTTGACAGATTTCTGAAAAAAGGAATCAATTCAAACTTTTCGTTTTTGTTTAATTTATGCGGCATCGAAAGACTACCTGTGTAACATTTGACCGAGCGTTTGGGAACCTGGCTGTGGCATGCCTGCGACGCCAAACTACTAAGAGCCTTGCAGCGCACTAAACATCACTGTGACTTGCGGATATTTTGCATATGTATATAAATAAACAACATTAAACTACTAAATATCCTCAGAAAGGAAGAAAGGAAGTATGTGTTTTTGCACTTTTAGAGTTTCGTAAAACCAGTAAAATTTCATATTTTCAAATTATTTTTATCAACTAAAATAACTTTGTACAATAGTTTTACTACAGCAAAATCATTTTTGGCCTCATATGCACTTTAATAATGTATTAAGTTACGTATTTACAACAACAGCGTTAGAGCTTGGTAAAACTAAAGTGCAACCGTTAATTAGTACAAAAATAGAATTTTAATTAGAGAGTACGCTTTAATGTTGTATTTACAAATATGTTGATAAAGCGCCACATGTTAATGAGATCACAGAAGATCGGTTAATTAACAGTTGTTGGACTAACAGGACAAGCTATTTGTTATTACGAATTACACAGTATTTAATTAGAAGCTGAGAAGAGCACCGTAGTAACATTCCGGCACACAACAAAATCTTTAACTTTGTTTTAGTTAACTAAATGAAGACACGTTCGTCGTCCCAAATCTCAACTTGCCCCGAAACTAGAAATTTGTCTGTTCAACTTGCAGGTCCATTCAGTACGTCTTTCCGGGTAAATGCGGTCAATGGTGGTTGTTGCCACTTTTTCTTGAGCTGCCTAGCTCGATTAGCTTACATAATTATTCTAGGCAACCAAACACCGTACTTTTGCATTATATTTCTTAGTCCTGCTTCCTGTAAATGAATTGTGTTTGAACAAAAGTTGTTGTTGTTGTTGTTGCAGTACGCGTTGATAGTTGTTTCAGCTTCCTTTGATAAAATCGTTGTTGAATTTCTTCCTGTAGGATAAGGATCTGGTGAAGACTTCGGAAGAATCGGAGCGCTTGTACCACAACTATTCGCATTACTTTGATAATGTGATTGTAAACGAGAACCTGGATGACGCCTTCAAGAAGCTGCGGGAGTCCATTGAATCGCTTAGCACCGAGCCGCAATGGGTACCGGTCAGCTGGGTCTACTAACTGGGGCATGCGCACCTCACTACCTGAAGACCAGTTTTACGGCAACAGATATTGGCTGGACTTATTGTCACCAAAGACTAATCGATATAAAGGAATTCAATTGTGACGAAAGCGTAAAAATGTTGTACAAAAGCTTGCCTTACTTTAAACACCAAAAAATGTTTTGGTGCTACGCATGTAAAATTTTCTAGATCACTGATATTATTTTTTTTACCGAGCGTAAATTCTTTAAGGCGAGCACCGTTTCGGCAATTGTTACTACTTTTTCTGCCTTTTTTAAGTTCTGTTTCATCTGCATAGGAAAAAGTCTAAGTTGTTAGATAAGGGGAATAGTCCAAAAGTAATACTAGGCTTGTTGAAGTTCCGTGATAAAAGAGGCTACAGCTGTTTACACCCTTTTTGGTCGTAAAGTTGCAGAAAGGTTTGTCCGTTTGACGTTACTCGGCAACTGAAATAGCTAGGCAGAAGTGTTACCAAGAAAAATTGTTTGCCTTGACTCGGTAAGACTAGGAAATCCTGAGTTTTGTAGTTTTACGGTAGTTTTGTCGCCATTGCAAACACGAGCAGTAACGTACATGGTGGATGTTATACAGTAAAGCTTGTCTCAATTTTAAACCAAATGGAGAGATGTTGTCCAGGTTGGCTCTCCAAAACCTGAGGAAGCGAGTTATTTTGTTCAGCTTTTGCTATGTCGAGTTACTATCGCTTAAGACAAGATATTAGCAAGTTAATTTTTATGTTGAACGGAATTTGGTTTGGTTTGGAAGTTGTTGATAGTAGACTACCTTCATTCTTAGCCATAGTTAGGAGATAAGACCGATAACAACAACAATGGTTGAACTTGCGAATACTGTGTAATTAAGTATGTAGAAATTCTTAAATTCGTTTTCAAATTATCAGGGTAATGGTAAAGAAATACAAGAGCAATAGTTTTTTAGATGGTAAAGTAACCCTCTTCACAGGTACAAATACATTCAACGTCAACTTCAGCGTCATTTATTTTGTTAAGTTCAGCCAAAATGCAATCATTGTTCGATGTGAATGACCAGTCGTTACTTAAGCTGGAAGGGTGAAAGAGTAGAAACATATATGTGTTTAAAAAAATCAGGGCCCCCAAAAGGGAAATGTTGTTCGAGCAGGAAACTCTTATTTAGTACAAAACCTAGAGATGTTCCAGCAGTTTTTTCTCGAGTTTTTACCTCCCCCCCCTCCCCCCCTCCCCCTCCCCCATCCCTATTTTCCAAAATTGTTTTCAGGACCTCCAGTATCTCCTTCACCACTCCCTTCCAGCTGAAGTAATAAGCGTTCCTTGTCAATTGTGGTAACACATGGATGTAATATGGGTTTTGTAAGATGTACTTATAGTAGAAATGTTTGTGTGGTAAGGGGTTGAGTTATTGTACTTTCTACATTCATATAATAATGTAGCCATAGACTCGTATGGTCAATAAATAACAATGAGTACTTTCTGTGTCTTGGATTTTGTTGATTACGGGTTGGAGCAGCTATAATAAAGGTAGTAGTAGAGTAATAGTAGTAGTAACAGAATTGATAGTAG
>JAOBRG010358728.1:0-12776 GCA_027574985.1 Umimayanthus nakama
TTGTCAACACCCCTCGATATTAAAGTTGGTACGTTTGCATTTCCTTGACAAGTATAACACTCCACGAGCATCCAGAGAATACCTTTGATTAACATGATTAGATCTGTAATCACAAGCTTTTTAAAAAATGAAATCAAATGTAAGTTGTTATTAACTCTACGTTTCTGGCCCGGGAATATTTTTAGGGTTTGTGGGCCGTGGACATCTTGTAGATATGTTTCAAGTACAGGAAATTATGGCAATTGTCTGTGTTTATTTTTCTGGATCAAACTGGGCATCATGGAGAACTTTAAAAAGGTGTTTATTTATACCAGTGTTAAAAAGACTGAAAAGAAATTAATACTACATGTAAGAGAGAAATACATGCTCGTAGTAGTTAAAATCCTGCGTTTTGCTACTGTTTGTGTGTAAAGTTTTCGACACACAAAAGTAATGTAGAATAGTACATCATGTATGCAATTGGTTTGATGTAAATAGCATGTATTAAAAACTTGATTCATGGCTATATAGTTTTACCTTTCTTGGACTGGTGAAGTTTTTCATATCAGTAATGAACTGTTTACCATGGATATGATAGACATTAAATTATCTAACTTTTTTTATTTTTTTTTTATTTTTGTACATGTAAATACTTGCAACACTTGTTACCATTGGTAACTTCTTGAGGGGGTAGGGAATCCCAATTTTGGAGGGTAGGGATGCCCACTGTACCTGTTAGTGGTAAAATTTCATGGATCTGGCACTGCTTATGGTACTGAATACAAAATTTTGACATTTGCATACAATGCGGTACCTTTAAGGGGTTTCCTAGTCACAAAAATACAAGACCATTAGAATGACCATTGGAAACTTACAGTACTACATCTTTAACGGAAAATGTTGTATCAACAATCTATCTAATTATAACTACTCGTTTTTGATCGGTATATCTTGGGGGTAAAATTGTTTTAGCCACGCCCAGATTGATTCCTTCGAAATTTATCAACGAGCGTCCCTATCTTCCCAAGCTGGAAGTCGTCCCCGGGGGCAACTTTAAGTATTATTCAATTATTTGTCCACGAATAAAAATGCTGGATATCCGTAAAATGTAAGCATAAGATCAATCGACGTCAAACGAAATTTACAAGAATGTTTTAGAATTTTGACTCTTAGCGCTATCACATTATAAGATGAAATAAATGAACTTTTAACTTGACGTGTTGTCTGGCATTCTTGATCTGTTGTGGCGATTTCAAGCCATTATGAAGATTTGGATCCCCTAAATTCCTTTAAAAAAAAGGCAAATGTTAGGAAATTAAAAGTATGTATTAACTTTAAAGGTTTAATTACAGTTCTGGGCCCGGTTGTTCAAAAAGTTAAATTTAACCCAGGGTTAGGCAAAACTTTAAACATCTCCTTCATCTAGAAACACGTCTTGTCTTTCACAAATATTATTGAAGTACACTCCAAGGAAACCCAATTACGTAAACCCGAAATAACAGCCCAAATCAGTCTTTAAGGAGGTAAACCCAATTGGAGGGTAAAGATTTAACTCTGGTTAGCGCTATCTCACCTTTAACCGTTAATTGCTGGCTCAGAGACTCCATTGACAAAGGGCGTGGCGGCCATGTTGGTGTACACAACAAGAGAAAGTGACTATTGCTTTTGTACACCAACATGTCTAGATGGGGACTCATTTATTGTAATGGACAGTTATGGGGACGTGAAGCCTTTGCAAAGTTTGTGCACCACTTGTGGGGACCATCATAGATTCTTAAAAGCTCATTCAATGGGTTCTTATATTTTCATTCAATGAATGAACTATTCTGTGAACGAACTGTTCATTTTTTTCCATTGCCTCTTCGGCTTTTGTCAAGCTTACGACGCAGACTTCGAAGCGTGAACTAGAAATGGCAGAAGCGGAAACGAAAGGAAGGGCCTTCTCCGTACTTCCGTCGCTGGTGCGAACCAAGCTTAAGCTTCTGTTGCCTTTGTAGCAGACTACTACCAGCTCAAACGCCCAATTCAAAATAGTTACACCAAGTATAGCCATGACACTGAACTAACTGCTTTAGAAACTGATTACATCAAGTGAACTGTGGCACTGCTTGCAACCAACACTAATGCCTGACGTAAAAACTGTTAAACGAAGTACCATGGTTTTTGAACTTCTGCTTGTATACACAGGAGGAAACCCAAGGCATTGCCACAGCAGTAGAAGGCTTACACTACTGCCACACTGCTGTCCACACTTATGTCACTGCAGTTAAAACTACCATTAGTGTGAGATCAGTGGCAGTGATAGTATTGTGACAGCAATGTATACAGCTATTTCAAAGAAGGTTGTCATAGTCAATAGTCGATACTGGAACCGAAAGGAACTATGGGTACAGTCTTAAGGAATGATTGTGTACCCATGAAGGTTGTTACTGTATGGCCATGACATAATATGATGACCTGCATTCTATATTTTGAAAAGTCGATGCTTACAGTAATAGATTATTTGTGCTGCTTGTAACCGGTAACAGTGCTGTGACAGCGTTGTAATATTCAGTACTATCCGCACCATCGTTGATACAACGCTGTGTTCGTTTTCGTTGTCACAATGCTATGCACATCGCTGAGGGATTTCGCCTGTGTATACGTAAGAAATGAATTTTGTAGCAAAATCTTTGGTAAAACCCAAAATCACTGTTAAAAACTGATCACACCAAGTGACACAGTGCTTATTCGCAACGCAAATGTTTGGACGTAAGATGACCACGTGACCAGCAGAACGCTTCTCTGGCCACAACCACCCAAATACGAATGCTTAAATCACGACATCATGTGCATGTGACCGCAATTCACCAATTGTCCATTAAATTTTTGTTTAACTGCGCAGAATCTGTGAGAATTTTAGCACCATTTTCGAACTAACAGCTGCAACACCAAGGAACTTTAAGTACTTTGAGCAATCAAACGGCAAAACATGCAAAATTCTCTTTTCATTCGGATAGAACTTCTCACTTATAAGCAAATCCATTCTACAGCATAATCATTGATAATCAGGCACAACGCGAGCCCTGACAAACTCGTGACTAATTGAAAAACCGTTTTCTCGAAGTTTCAAATGTTTTCCTATTTGTTCGCACTTGAAGAGTTCTAAACTAAAATTGGTAAATATACCTAAGAGTAATTAAAAAGCTTAGTTTTTACCTTTCATGCTGATGTTTTTGTATTGATTTTGATGACTTGCGCCTGTGCTTTTTCTCCTTTTCCAGGCCAGGCGGAAGCAGTTTTTATAAAATTATTCTAATAAAAAGTAGCGTGTACTTGTCTCTTTCTGGGGTTTGTGCCCTTTTCAATTTTTTTAGAACCTATATACTGTGCTATACCAAAAATATTAGCTAGTCGACTTGTGGCAGCTTTCAAACTTTTTTAAAAATTTTTTAAAAGTTACACTGAAGAATTCCAAGAATTCACGCATGCACACCAGCGACCAGAAGCGCGCGCAGTTCGACCTGGAACGAGGTGCGCCATTATGCTTTTTCATGTAAACATACACGACGTACATCTGTAATTTAAATACTTTGCATTAGAGTATAACATGCCACCAATGCGAACTCGTCACCCAACAAGATGGCGGCCTAAATTTCAGTCCCAGTTCCCTGATCGGAAGTCATCAAGCTCGAGCGCGTTTCCGAACTCGGAGATTGTCATCCACCGATCGTACAATAGGTTTTTTCAAGATTTTCGCCTCTATGGCAAGTAGCTAAAGTGGCTCAAATTAAGATCGAGAGTTTGTATGAAAATTTTCACGACGTGTTATTTATCAAGTTTCAAACTTTGCCTCCTTAATTACCTCTTTGAAACCCACTGATTCGTGCTTGCTTACGTTCCTTCATCTTTCATACTTAAAGAACAAAATGGTAGCTATACTTAATTCAAGAAATAGTTATCAGAAATCTGGTTCGTGATATGATAAAAATATCTAAACTTGAAATTTTTAGATTTTGGCTGTCGAACGCGAACTACTCGTGACCCTTTTCAGAGGCGCGGACGTCCGAGAGAATGCGTCGTTCTATACATCAGCCAACAGCATCGATGTATTTTCGATCCGTTGCAGTTGCATGCTTTTATTTTTTTCATTTCATTTTATTTTCTTAAATTTTTTTGTGGGAACATAAAGGATTTCCGCTCGGAGGGTAGACAGGAATTTTAGACTTGTTTTCAAAAGCCCTCTCAGCCCAGACAACTTTTCACTCTCAAGTCAGACTTCAAGTTAAGTGTGAGAGCGTTCAACACAGTTTAGTATCAGCTTTCCCAGCTTTAAAAAATCATAAGCTCGGTCGGCGCCCCCCTCCCCCTCCCCCCCCAAAATATCACGGTACACGCTATTTTTTAAAAGAACAAACTTCATTAGAACACCCAGGCTGAGATTGACCCAAAATTTAAGAACAAGCTAAGAACAATCACCAGGCTGCAATTTTGATCAGAAAAAATCAAAAAACTAAATGGATCCTTAAACACAGATTTAGATGTACATGAAAACAAAAGTTATCAGAATTTAGCTTGGTCAACGGGCACTGGAAGAGTGATTAAGCAAGCTCGCCAAGTTCGCGGACGTTGTGTTGACAGTTTCAAGTTTTTTCGCTGAGTGAAACAATAGCAAATATAAATTTCTTAGTGCCATCTTTAAATACGTCACTATGAATACATATATTGTTCCAGGCTATATATGTATTCATAGTGACGTATTTAAAAGATTTATTCAATATCAGGAATAAGAACAATTTGAGGCTGAAATCGCCAAAAAATTAAGGACAGCCCAGGCTGAGCCGCGCCGAAAGTTACTGGTTCTCAAAAAAAAGCGTGTAGTTGTCAGGACTGTCAGAAAAAAAAGAAGGCAGAGTTTTTTTAAGGTTTTCACAGCATACGAAAGCGTCTAGTCACAACTTATTATTTACTTTAATTTTTTCCATGCATTTCTCTGTTGTCAGTTGTTTTTCACCGGCGCAACGAAAATAAAAACAAATGTGCGACGACACAACTAAAACTTTGACACTCAGTTCCTCTCTCGTAACACTAACGATTTTCAGTTTCAAAAAGAAGCTAAAGTGTTATTAAAGATATTTGACGTCGAATTTCCGTACAAACTCTCTTATTTTGAGCCACTTTACCTACTTGCCATAGAGGCGAAAACCGCGAAAAGGCCTATTTGACATCCGAGTTGGGAGACGCGCTCGAGCAGGATGACTTCCGATCAGTGGACTGGGACTGAAATTTTGGCCGCCATCTTGTTGGGTGACGAGTTCGCATTAGTGGCATGTTGGAGTATAAAAACAGTGTGTATGTATTCCGCCCCACATGTAGGTAAGAACGTCCACTTAGATAATTTGTAGCTTTTTCCCTTCATTGTTCGCGGGCTCAGCTGCCGCTTGGTTATTTCTTTTAGGATAGGTTTTGTGTTGAGTGTCTGGATGCATTTGGGAGTTTTGCGGTCTGAGAAATATTCTGAACGTACGAGGAAACTACAAAGTCAAAGACCTCGTACTCTTTTTAATTTTGTTTTTGCCTTTTTTGTGCTACCCGACTCATTTAACCCCTAATAATGGTCCCCTATGGTTATTGCAGGTAGTCAGCACCCGCTTATAATTTATTATAGATTTCTTAATTAATATGTTGTACATTTATGGGTGAATAAATAAACTACTACTACAATAAGCTTGCATCCTCAAGAATTCCACTGTAGAATCTTAATTGGCTCACAACGCTCGAGCAACCATAATTTGTGTTAAGCAATTAACCTGATAGCAGACAGTATTTGGGTGTTGTAACAACGTGTAAAACATTTGTGGGTTTGGTAGTCAAATGTTTGAATAAATTCAATTGACTCAGAAATTTTTCAGTGAGTATGATTTAGCTTGATTACTGAACATAACCAAAAACAGTTATTCAATTTTGTTTGATTAAGGTTGAATTAAGTTTGATTAAAAATGTGTTTGATTATGTTCAATTGCATACCCAAGGTTTTAAATAATCCTTGAAAAATACTTTAGGACCCCCCAAATTTTCCCTCATAAATCTTAAGTACTCCCCTCAAACCAGTACATATATTTGCATGACCCCCCTTCCCCCCAATTTTTGGATGGCCCCCCTTTCTAGCTTGAAAATTTTTGGATTGCCTCCCCCAGAAACCACTGCCCCCCCCCCCTCCTACCCATAAAAACGAATGGTACCTAGTAGTATTTTTCAGAAATGATATTTTGACCAAGAAAGTTACACCAATGGGAAACATAAGACAAGTAAGGTTCTAGGAGGCATTCTATAACATTTCATTTGGGAGTTTCTTACATATAAAGAAAAACAATTTTTTCATTACACATGGAAGCTGACTAGTGACTAAAACTGGGGTTGGGGTGGGGAGGGGGGGGGGCTGAAAACACCTTTTCTCAGTAAATATTTATAAAAACAATTTTCAAAAGAGTGGGAGGAAGGGGGCGGAAGCACCCCCCCCCTCCCCCTCCACAGGACCTGTGTCAGTGTTGAAAAGTGTAATAGTACTATAATTGAAATCACTTGAACAGATTGTTTCAAAACATATTTTTTTTCAACAGTCTGTGACTTTGAATTTTGGTCGGCAGCAACAAAGTTCAATTGTGTCAGGATACAACCCTGTACATGTCATTTCGGAAGTCATAGGCCACCCAAGCCTCTCATTGGTATTTTGCTAGGAGAAATCTCACAAAATCGTGAAGAGAATGGCCACAAAATAGCAAACTTAAGAGAGAACTTAAAAAGACAGCAAACAAGTAAGGGAAACATTATATATTAGTAAGTTGCTGACTCACTGAGGTGTTTTCTGGACCACTACATTTTACTTACCTGAAGGAGCAATTGTTACCTGAGGCCAAAGACAGAGGGAAACATTTTTCCTGTGGGAAAGCAAAAACTCATAATTCACAGAGAATATCAGTCAACAGTGATTTTGTTATATCAATGATTATGAATTCAGTAATACTATTTGAAACTTTAACAAAGTTCTCTAAAACTGAAAAATATTGAAAGTTTACTTATACTATACTTGTCGTGAATAGATCATGTTTTGAGAGATGAGACAATCTTAAGGATAAACTGTCCTCAGTGAAGAAGCTGGAGGCAATTCTGTTTGGTCATTATGTGTAAACTACATGTACCTAGCCCAAGAGCAAGAGATCAAACAGTCACATTAGTTCAACACCCACCAGAATCGCGATTTGCAGCTACCAAGATACCGCACAACCTAATGTTCAGAATGCTTTAATTTACCTATAGAAGGGTACATGTAAAAAGATGGAAATTATGCCGTTCCAGAAAAATAATAAAATCTAAAACTGTAAAATTATCTAAATCTTCACAAAGAGCAAAGTTCTAACGTCATTTTTCAGCCTCATGAATCATTTTAATTTTTTTAGTTTAATGTGTTTTGTATTTTAAATTTTATTTTAACTGAACTTAATGGAATATTTAATTGTAGATTTCTTAATCTCCTAATATATAACCTTGACAAAATTGTAAATTTATTTAGTAGAATATCCCTTTCAGGAAAGTAAATAGAGCTAGTGTGTTGTGTTGTATAATTGTATTTTATCAGAATAATATGATATTTGGCACTTGCAGCATTTTGTAGCGGCCTTAATCATGGTTTTCATTGTAGAGCTTTCCCTAACATGAAGCAAATGTCTCGACACAATAGCAGGATCTATATCCGTTGAAACTTGCACACTGTATGTATTGATTTTTCTCAGTTTGATTTCGCTGAGAATGCATGCTAGCCTGCTAGCCGGCTCTCTGGTTGGGTTAAACTGATCAAAAGAGTTTTTTTTCAAAATTCTTTTGGGGCTTGAAATCGAGTAAAGGGGACCAGAGAGCCGGCTAGCAGGCTAAATGCATACTTACTTGCTGCGCGGAAAACGCCGTTTTAGGAAGATTTACATCTGTTTACTTCCGATATGAGTACTAGTACTAACGGGAAAATGTCAAAACGCTTGGCCAGCGATGAAACCAATACAACACTCGGACGGAAACTACTCGCGATTGAATCTGATACTTATTTCGGTAAAAACGTAAGGATTGATTACGGTACTTGATGAACGACCTTAAGTACTCTGGTACTCCATTTTAACTTTATGTCAACTTAATTCCTATTGGTTTTTAACAGGCAATAATTTTTAAACTGAACCAAAACCCTTTTTTCCCACTACTCCGTTCTACAGGTGTTTCTATTCGTTCCTTTTACAAAAATTAATGTTTGATCATGCCATCTAGCCGTGTAAAACTCGCTAAATGTAAAGATTAGTTACACAGCTAGTGAAAAACGATTAAACACCTGGCCGTGTCTGTCATGCCATTCATAAAGATTTTTGAAGTGCATGATAAGTGCTGTTCCAGTGTAAGAAAGTAATGCGCCAATTATTCCTGATAGCTTATATATTATCAGTGTACTGCGGTTATTGTATACATTTCATTTTTCAAAAAAATAGTTGTATGTTGCCGGGCAGTGGACGTTTCTTTTAGGCATATTTTCGCAGGGTGCCGAAGATGTTTACTGTTCGAAAAGACAGCCTCTTTCAGAGATGAAAGTTTACATGGTGTGCCAATTATTGACTTTTTCAATCTGATGTTATTAAACCCATTGTTTGCAGTTGCTTATTGGTTAAAATGGTGAGGAGTTTTGTATTTCCAACACCGTGAGTTGTCGTCTATTGAGCAGACGAAGTCTTTTTTAAAAAACGACTGACCTTTTAAAATAGCTTTAGCGTGAAGAGTAGACGAAGATTTGCATTTCATTGAGTAAGAAGAATCTTAGAGGATTCATTTTTGTTTTTTAGCGTTGTTTGAAATATTGCTCAACAAAAAGAACGTACCTTCCGGAAAAAGTTTTTTCCGTGGATTAGTAGTTGTTTTGCTATCTTGAAAACTACGTAAAACGACTTGCTTGAAATTCTCGTTTATTTCTGTGTAGAAAATAGTCGCATTTCATCTTTTTTTGGACTTGTTGTTGAGACTTTTATGAAGTTTTTCTTGGGTTTCTTAAATGTGCTTCCCGGAAGTAAATAAGAGTACAACAAATTAAATATTTAGATTTAAAGAGGCGTTTTGATTTGAGTAGCTTATTCTCATACGATTTTTCTTAAACCTTATAGAATCTTGGTACACTCAAAAAAGTGAGAACCATTTAACACATTAAAAGCGAAAGCTTTTAGCCCCAAAATATAGTAATTCATTCATTTAAGGTTTTCTTTTGCCTTTGTCCAGTTTGGTAATTTATTCAGAACTGAGATAACAGCTATTTTTGTTCCGTTTCCGCACATGCAGGCAATATTTCCATTACAAGACTTTTCAAAGGCAGCTTATTGATGTAAATTGATTTTGTCAATGCGTCTACCACAATTTAAAACCATTTGGCCGGAAAAACCATAATTTATTCGATGACGTTGTCTTTCTGTAACAATATCTCCACATCTGTTTTCGAAAAGCTCCGAACTCTATTGTTCATTACAGAGTGAACCGCATTTACGAGTTGTTGAAAATAAGTGCGCGCTAGAGCGAAGCTAAATTGTTTATAATGGCCACATATTTGTTGGGTAAATTACGGGAAAGCTCCGAAGAAATCTCTTCGCCGAGGAGAGTTCCCGAGAAGTTAAAAAGAAGAAGCACATTCAGAAGTTTGGAGGTTTTCAGGGCCTGGGCAAAAGACTCATTCTTAAATGAAAGCACCATCGATGTTTTAGTTTCTACTCACGAAGTTGATTGCCTACCAGCTGTACTTGCTCTGAAAACAGAGGACATTTCTAAGATGGGTCTGCCAGTAGGCCAGCGAAGACTTTTTGAAGACGCTGTAGAAAAATTACATCAAGAATACGAGTTTATTCGACCTCCCACACCCAAAACAACAATCAGCTTCGACGCCCCGGCTTATAAATCTATGCTCGACATTGAAGCCGAAGAGTCGTCGCTCCGAGGCGCTTGCGAAGACAGCGACGAGTCTTTGCGAGTGAGTCCGAGCGTTGCCGAAAAGTCAAGTTACGCGACACCTTTTGGGGCTGTGTTTCAACGTGAAACAGTATTAGAAAGAGAAGCCTTGTTGAAACTTGAAGGGAGAAAATATGGTAAGGCGTTTCCGCGCTCTGAATCTGTTTTACCCTAAAATCTAAATAATGAAATATTTACTCTGAAAGCTCAAGTGGCTTTTTACCAGATAAGTTAATTGTTGTATTATTTTTTGTTACCACCTCGATAAGTTTTTTGAAATCTCGCGACGAAAAGGCGACAGGTAATGCATGGTAAAATTCAAATATATTTACACCACTCAAAGTTGTTGGTTTGCAATTCAGTCACGCAACTGTGAAACAGCAATATATATACAAGACTACCAATAACAGTAGTATAGGTAATAATGTTATTAGTAGTAGCAAAAGTAGTAATAACAGTTTTTTTGTAATAGAAATTTGAATGTGATGATGGTAATCAGCAAATTAATACAGAACAAGAGAATTAACTCGGAGTTGAAACTAACGCATAGACGGACTAAAGCGATAACATTATTATCATTTATGATTACATAAAATAAGGAATAAAGGTGGCTACCATTATTGACTATATCAATTTTGACATCACTTGTGAACACAGAATTATTTGCACCGTTTTGAACAAGCAATCACAAAACAGAAATAATTGAAGCATCCGATCGATTTCAAATGTTAGCTAAATCTCATAAAAATGTGATTCCAAAAAGGCAATAACCAATTGGCAGTTGAACTTCTTGCTCTTGTTGTCATGCAATTTTGGTCTAAAATCATACTTGTAATTTCAAATCGAACTCGCGGTGCGCGCTCGTTCTGTTTTTAAACAAGCATATAATTTCAGACAAATTTATTCCACTCAGTTCAGTTGCCATTATTTTAAATGGCACAGCCAGTCATGGGGTTATGTTTCTTTTCCTTCACGCTCAGCCATACCGGAGCTGAGTTCGACCTTTGACGTAATCCAAGAACCCACTAGTCAGTCGGACGGTCGTTAGGAGAGGAAGAAAGCCCGAAATTAGTCTCCTGGATTCAGCGAAACAAACCAAAGGTTTTCATCCTGGGTCATTTTCGTTTGTAAACTTAGACATTTAGTGGACGTGTTGTTGAGAGAAGGCGTCAAATAGTGGCGAGGAAAATATGCACAGGATGAATTTGGGTTGTAACTTTTTATCGTAAGACTAAATAAACATCAAAATAGTAGTAAGAACAGCAAAAATAATAACAATAATTAACAATAATAATAAATGATAATAATAATAATAATAATAATAATAATAACATTAACGATAGTAATAACAATAATAAAAATAATGATGTTAATAATAGGGTTAATCAAAACAATCGTAACAATTTGATTATTATATTTAGTGTTTTTTGCATGTATGGCTTTTAATATTGAGTACATATTCTTTTGTCACCGTCATATATATTTATTACAATTTTAATTGCTTTTATAATTTCTTAGTTGCAATGGATAAAACATCATTGCTATCCTAATACATGTGCTATTTTAACACGTCTGGGTTTATGATAAAAAAAATAATATTGTCGTATGGGTTTTATGTTGGTAAAAGCATTGACACCCAAAGGTTTTAGACATTAAATCGTTATAAGGGTACAGTATTCATTCTATCAACTCAGTTAGCCATTACTATGACGGCGATTTGGCATGATGACTTGACAAAACATGTTTTTAAAAACATTTGTACGGAAATCGTTCCAATTACCGAAAATCTTATACCAAAGAGATTTTAAACTGTGTATAATGGCAGAAAGTCTTGGTTAGTTAGAAAGACCTTCGTATTGAAGTTTGCCAGCTACAGAAATTCATACAACTTGGTGAAGCCCCTTTAGCCGGTGAAGTGGAGTTTCATCACTACACCGGAGATCAAAGACTGCTATGTGCCAGCTAAGAAATGGCCCATGCTCAGCATACGTCTTTTGTATTATGAGCACGAGAGAGGCGTTTGAGTGGCACGAGTCAGGCGAAGCCGAGTACGTTTAGTTCTTTAGTTTTGCAGGTGCTCTCCCAACTTCCCGCGTGCGCCCATAACTTGGTAGACGCTCAGGTAAAGCATAGACAGTTTCTTTTAGAGAGGGTCATGAAGGGGTAAAATGGGAACTGGGATTTGCTTTATTTTAGACTGGGAAAATGGGATTTGAGTTACTGGGACTGGGAATTGCAGTATCTAAAACAATAGAAAATGGGAATGGGATTTATATTTTCATCTGATACACTGGGGTTTCTCAATATTTGGACTGGGATTTTGAGAAATATTCGACTGGGAAAGGGGATCGGGACCCCCCCCCTTCTTGACCCTCTAGAAAGACATTGTTATTTCATTCATATTGGAAGAAAAAAAACCTGCGTAACCGGCCGTTCAACAGCTCAGTTGTTTTTGTAGTTCGTTTATACAATAAAATTTGGTAAAATTCCCTTTTAGGCCCCGTATGTTACACTCAATTGTTTCTTCCCTTTTTTTTATTAGTAAATTTTTTCGAAAACACTTCCATTGTACTTGATAGCTCCCAAGATATTTTTTTGCAAGTTATAGTTGAACGCACGCAGGCTAACGCCCGACGAAAAACGCTGGAAAAATGGCGGCAACGTCAGTTCTAGTCCATGAAATCCGGCAGTTCCCGGGGGCGGGGAGAATTATCCGACCACGCAGAGTCGCCCTCTACTCTGAGAACGAAAGATCCCATTGGATAAAAACACAATAAAAATAACCAAAACTTTTATTCTTA
>JAOBRG010358739.1:0-12775 GCA_027574985.1 Umimayanthus nakama
AATTATCTATATTAGCAGAAAGACTTCTTATGTTACAATGAAGAAAAGAAAATGCCTTTTCAGATAGACAATCAGTAATTTCTTGGTTATTGTGAAAGTCTTGAGTGCTATAGTAATTAAAATTTATATCATATGGCATATGCAAATCGACATCGGAATTCGTAAGATGAGGAATATTATTGATTGAAGAGGCTATGTCTAAGAGTGGTAAGGATTTGTAGTCATCGATCAATAGACTAGATGAACTACAAGTGCTTTCATCAAGAGATTCTGGCCTGAACTATAGCAAGTGATATTTTTACAATAATGATCAATTTTAAAACACTTGTCAAAATAAATAAATACTTATTACTATGAAATAAATTAACATAACCTCTGGTCGCTTATAATTGAATAAAACGACAGCAAAATACAAATAATAATAGAGCATCAAAATGTATTTTGAGTTAATAACGGCATGACTCAGGTACTTATCCGTATTGCTGCATCGCTTGGGACAGTCTGTCCAAATCCTTATTTGAAGTGACTTGAGTTGCTCGACTTTCAGGGCGTCCATCCTTGCGCAAATAAATCTTGCCTGAGCTGGTCCAGATGAACTTGTAGTTAGCAGCTTTCTTAAATTGGAGGCACTTCTTAAACAGCTCTCTGTTCTTCAGAGTTAGGCTCTCTGATATGAAAATCTTGTTGTGAATTGAAAAGCCAATGTCTTGGGTTGTCTTGTTACGCAATTCCTTTCTAGCTCTGTAAAGCTGTTCTCTTGTGTCTCGTCTCACGAATTTTGCGATGATAACTGGAGGCCTGTCATTATTTCTTTTATTCGGCGGCAAACGGTGACTTACTGAGATATCATCTTCTTCGATATCAACTCCAGCTGCCTCGGCAATATCGATGACAATTTGATTAGTGTTCTCTGTTGCCCTCTTTGGAATTCCACTGAATTCTAGGCAATCACGTCGAGAATACTGTTCGTACTCGTTTAATGCGTCTTTCTGTAAATTGAGATCATTTGTGGCCGCGAGTAATTGCTTTCGAAGGCTACTATTTTCAACTTGGAGGGTCTTGTTATCATCTTGTAATTTCTTGACAGACTTCATCAGATCATCATACTGTTGGCTCATAAAATTAAGTGAAACCTTCAGGTCTTCAATTGACTCCTTCATCGGCTTGAGGACGTCAACATCAAACTCTTTGAATTTCTTATCCAGGATCGCTTCAATTGACTCTATCGTAATAGCCATACTTAACAAATTGACTTAATAACTCAAAAACGACATACAAATAAACTGAAGTTACGATAACTGACTAAATGTTCAAGGAAATATTTCGAAGTTAGGCGCGAAAGAAAAAAGACGCCATCACTCTTTACCGATCATGCGCATCCCGTTTCACCTTTAACATCATCTTGAAATAAAGTTTAATTTCAATACTCTATCTCTATGCGTTGTATAAGCACCAAACTTATACACGGCTGTTATAAAAACATGTGCCAACTTATTGTAATCCACCAAAAAGATTTCCGTAACAATTTCGTTCAATCCACACTAGACTTTTTACAATGATCACCTTGTCAAGCAGGATAAAAACAAATGAATTCAAGGCGTTTTTCGTAACAATTTCTTTTTATCAAGGCATATACCTCTTATGAAAAGAATGATGATACCGACAGGCTACCTGGGACGCCGCTTTATTCATAAAAATAAACTTTGTAATGCTGCTGTCAAGCTGAGGTTACAGAATAACTCTCTGCAACAGGGTCAGTGAATAGTTAACACAGGCACTACGGAGCCTGTTAGCACGACCATATTTTTGGCGAGTGCAAGCGTTTTAACTCTTGAGAGCTAAAAATTATGCGCGAGCATTCGAGCAAGCCAAGTTTTGCGAGTACTTCAGTAAAAATTCTGGGTAGCATTGGTTATCCCTTGTAAAAGGTGGCCCTCTATGTTCGACAGATCCATTTAATAATGATAATACACTTTATTTACCAATTTTTAAAAAATACATACAATGGTATAACATGTTTGGTTTAATACTAATTATAAAAATTTACTTATATTTAGACATTATAATAAAAAAATATAATGTTGCGGCGGAGAGCAAGTTAAAAATTTACTTACTCCAGCACTCCAGTCCGTCCCCCACAAAACCATTCTTACAGATACAGTGTCCTCCTACACAGTGGGCGTCCTTCCCACAGTGCTTACATTCCTCTGCGGAAAAACATGATGATACATGTATTCGACCATAATTTGCAAAAAATCGAAACCATAAGCGTATAATTATCTTAGCTAAATTTTAAAGTACCTCCTTTTCCTGGAAAGAACTTTGGTGCTGAGGAATACTTGTATTCACCTATTTCTGTAGAAATATAACGTTGATAATAATGTTAATAAAAGACTGTATGGCAATCAGTTATAAAGTGTCACTCACAAAGGTCAAGAACAACAGAAAAAGCAACGACATGGTAATCTCAAAGTAACAAGTATTCTTGTGCTACTCAGTTTTCATCATTTTGTGTTTCAATGTGATTACTATACTGAACTCACTCATTGTCTCTTCAAAATCACCCTTCTAGTTTAGTTAGTTATCACTGCTCATTCACTTTCTCCAATCCAAGATATTTAGGCCCTATTAGTCCCCAGCACTTGACAGTCTGTAAGTTGTTTTCTTGTTGTAAACGTTTTTTATATAATTAACACCTGTATCACAGTTAGTGAAGAGCAACATTGTTGTTGCTGTTATTACAGGCAGCAAAGTTGAGTAAAGTAAGGTGAAATGAAGCGCAATGAAGTAGAGTAGAAAGTAAATTCATTAAAAGTATACAAATTAATTTAAGTGGAGAAAAACGAAGTACTTACTTTGCCAATAGAGTAAAGTTTACAGAGATAGTGACAAGGTTACGCACTCTTAAAGCATGTGACATCTAAATTTAAGTATGTTACAGTCGGGCGGGATCGAATAATAGACTGTGTTTCTAATAAAGATAAATTTATAACTTTTGAGTTAAACGTTTGCAAATACAAATACAAACAAACTAGAGAAGCGAAAAAAGGAGATGGACAAGCAAGCAAAAAGATAATGAAAAGGCAGGGCAAAGCTATGCCAAAAGACAAAACTTAAAACATTTTCATCGTAGTCATAATAGAGGCAACATCAAGTGAAGTGAGGTGAAGTGAAGTGACGAGACATGAAGAGAAGAGAAGTGAAGTGAAGGGAATGTAAATAAAGTAGACTAACATAACACAACGTAATGTAAATTAAAAAAAGAAAAGGGAAGCAAAGCAAAGTAACGTAAAGTAACATAACGTAACGTAACGTAACATTACACGACTTAACGTATCGTAACATAACGTTAAGTACGGTCAGTCATATATTGTCAAACCTTCACATCTGGGTCCTGAGAAGTTACGCGAACAGAAACATTCAAATCCCCCGTCAACAGATTCCAGACACATGCCGTCGTTCAGACAAGGGTTCGGTTTACAACTGTCGTCTGATAAAGCCAACATATTGTTCGTTGTCAGTTTGTTAAACCTAGTCAGTCATCAATTTGCTAAGCTATTCAGCCATGAGTTTGTTAAAGTGGTCAGTCAACAGCTTATTAATCTAGTCAGTCATTAGTCTTTTAAAGTAGTTACACCTGTTAGTCATCAGTGTATTAATTTAGTTTGTCATCAGTTTGTTAAAGTAGTTACAATAGTCAGTTTATCAATCTAGTCAGCCATCCGTTTTTTAAACTATTTACACTTTTCAAACATATCACACAACACTCATCGTCATCAGTTCACTGTATCTCGGCAATACATACTTCTTATTAGCCGAGTGCGAGGTCCGTACGGCAAGCTATGCACTGAGTTTTTTCCTTCCTTTTATGGCCCAAGCGCGAAGCGCGAGGACCATGAAAACAAGGAAGGAAAAAACAAGGATCCATAACTTGCCGTACGGACCAAGCAAACGAGGCTAATAAGATGTTTATTATTTGGCTTTGTTGATTATTCTGGTTGTGAAAAGGCGTTCGAGAACTAGCGGTCCGTACGGCAACTTACGGACCTGGAATTGACCAATCACAGCACGCGAAATCAGTCAGCGATATAATAATGCGACGTATTTCAAGTCTTAAGGAAGCCTATAAAAACTCTGTTTTTATTAAAGACAATTTGTTTATGAAGCACCTCTTGAACAGTTTTTTTTTTTACAGTTTCGGAAAGTTCTGAACTTACCTGCTTTTGACTTTTTAGTCGTAAGAGCAGCTTCCAGTTGTCCTCGCGTGTTTGCTGATTCTGCATTTGGCTGCAGTGGCTCTAGCGCATGCGCAGCAGGCGAAGAAGGGCCAGCAACAGGTTCGGGAATATGAACTGCAATTCAAACAAACTACTACTTTAACGTCAAATGATGAAGCAAGCTTCCGAAAAGAGCAAATCAGAGTTCATGACAAAACGCACAAGCATCGAATGTATGGATGGTTTCTTTTATAAAAAAAACCTGTGACATTTGCGAACTTTTTGACAACAACAAATGAACAACATAGAATCAGTATCATAAATGTGTATAAATTACACTTGCACATGTAAATCTTCACGTTTACGCAAAACTCAGCAAACATTATCTCTTAAAGCTTCGGTTTTCAAAACCTCTGCCAATTTCACAGATCTTGAGACAAGACCCTCAAGTTTTAGCCGCTTACAAACTTTGACTTGGTTTTTCTATTTCTGGTATTTAGAACGACTGACCATAGTTGATAAACCTAACCAGCTGGGAAGCTTGACAAAATGTTGCAGAATGCAACAAAGTGCAATTAAAGGAGTGCTTGTCTTGCGAGCCTAAATGTTTCTACTACATGGTTAGTTGTTCAATTGCACTTCGATAACGAGCAGAAGAATAACAAAACAAAAAACATATAAGAAGAAACTGGCATGTTTCTTAATCAGTCTTGCTTAGTCAACTATGGAATGACATGCAAATTTAAATGAAAACGGAAGCAACACTTTCTTTTCAGCTAGCTACGAAACTGGAGTTGTTCATTGTCTTTAGCCGTTACTGGAGGTCAGGTAATTACTAGATACGCCATCTGAAAAAAGACCCAGAGAAATTGGTTCTCGTTTTTTGATTTCTAACTTTTGCTTTCGCCAATGATCAGGTTGGTCGCAACAATGTTTAAATGTCAACATCAATACGCTATCCAGCAACGGTGGATCCAGGGGGGGGGGGCAGCCCAGGGGGCCTGTGCCAGAACCAGCCACAAACATTGGCTCACCTGGTTTCTGACCTTTCACTGTCTTACTATTAAAATGTGCCCTAAATTACTCACCGTCGCATTTGCTGCCTCTGTATTCTCTTGGGCATTTGCACAAGTACACGGTATAAAATACCAGGCACGAACCGCCATTGTTGCAAGGGTTGGGCGAACAAGGGCTGTCTGTAAAACAATATTAATTGGTGGAAACTTTAGTTTAAAACTCCTTTGCGGTTTTGTTTACCTAAAATAGTGTCAGAGCTGCAACATATTTGAACATCTTTCAGGTAATAGATCACTTTGAAGACTGTCTCCGCAATATTGCAGGAGCGGGTGCAAACGCACGGTAAAAATCATATTATAAGGAAAACTACAATTTAATGTTACTAAACAAAACAGTATTGATAATTTTCTACAAAGCAGCTTTTTTATATTTTTTGTTGTTGTGTATTGTTTTAAGGTAATTGATTAGCATTGTCGTTACTGTTCGATTCTTGAGCAAATCTGACACCGCTTCTACTAATCGACCCCGTCCGATTTGCTGATAGAATCCGAGGGCTGTGGAGACTAAACTGCACTGAAATGTTTGCCTAGGCCTATACAAATGAACCTTTTTGAATTTAGCAAAACAAAACACAGGTAATTAAGTGGAAACTTCAAAGTATTGACTGCTTGTTTCAGCTACTATTGCAGCTACACACTTCAAGTTCTATTATCTTACGTTTGTATTTCAAAAGGTCTCCACAACTGAAATTTTGCGGTAATTATTTAATATAAATATAAATACCGTTTATCGTGCATGTTTATATTCAATAAAACCGGACAATGCGGCGGAAAACGGCTTTGAAAGGGTTTGTTCATCAAAGTATTCTGCTAAGATCATTCCGTCTCTAGCTTTTTGTTTTGTTTGTGAGTCGTGTCAGCCAATCGCCGTTTACATCGTCGGTAACGGTCGTCTGTTGGTTAAACTCTTCTTGTTCACGTTAAAAATCAATGTTCATATGTTTTTTGCACTTTATGCCTGCAACTAGCAACAGTTTGGCCAGCGGCTATGCAGAAAACTTACGCTTGCAATGCATGCCGGTAAATCCGTCCCTACACTTGCATTGGTATCCCTTGCTCCCGGTCGACACACAAATACCGCCATTTTGACACGGATTTGGCTCACAATTATTGGCTAAGAGAGCGACAAAACGCATGCATTATGTAAGAAACAGACGTCGAATAAAATTATTTAAGACCAAACTCTACAAGGTCGTTTCATTCTACACTAAGCACTAAGACCTTTATCAATATAAACCGAAGTTCTTAATACTTTCGCTCTGTTATTACTAGTATGCTGCGCTGTGATTGGCTATACCTGTGCTGTACATTTGAATCAGTTACTTGTGATCTGGTGCAAATTACTGTGTCTGGAAATTTCTCTGTGTCACGTGATTAGTTGGGGTTTGAAATCCCGAAACATTGGCAAAGGTTGATAATATGGCTTTTTTGTGGCTGAAACCAAGTTACAGTTGGTCTCAGATTTTTAAATAGGCGATTGTCATAGCTTTACTATGTAGAGCTTGGGGTTGAAAATCTTAGAATAAAAGAAATATCTAATAATTAGAAAACCATAGAATGAAAACCTGAAATCAAAAAAACCTGAGAATAAAAACTCTGAGAGCTACATATTGGTAATATCTTTTTACGTTCGCCCAAACTCACAAAATGCTCTCTAACCCTAACCCTTACTCTAACACATTTGAGGTTAACTTACCTGAATTAACAGTATCGATGCTCATGACAGAAGAAGCACCAGTAGACAAAAGAAAAACAAAAAAAAAGTGATCTGGTAACTAAATAGTTAAGGCAACTACCTTCGCAGTGAGTGCCGCTGAATTCTCTCTTGCATTGGCATTTAAAGCCTTGTTTCTTGTCCCTGATGCACACCCCGTTGTGTTGGCAGGGGTTGGGGAGACACTGGTCAACTGCGTAGAAGGGACGTGAGAATTTTTTTTAAAATATATAACCATCTTGCTTACAGATTAGCAGATTGTAAGTCTGAAGAATGCTCCTGAATACGCGCATGTAGCATGACTCTCTTTTGAGTAAGGTTTGTTTGACATCAAACGGTGCGTAAGCAATGAGTGACGTTTATAATCACACAGTAATGTTGCGTAGAAACGATTACAGCTGGTGGTAAAACAAACTGCTCTGTTTTCCACTGGGAGACTAGTTTTAAAAAAAAATGTCATCTGCGTGGGAGAGTACGCTGAATGAATGGGTTTAATCAACAAAAGTTGATATGGTATGTTTTTTCGCCTGTGTGCAGACTGCTTCGACGAAGGGCTAACGCTCGAAACGTCAGCTAAACATTATATCCCACAGGCGAAAAACATACCATACCAACTTTTGTTGATCAAACCAATTTGCTCTGTTTTCCATCAAGTTTTGCAATAGTATCGACAACAATTATTATATCATTAATCAATACTGTAGATGATGGTGAAAGAGTTGTAAATTTCTATTTTCTTGTCATTTATTTTAACTTGTTATCCTTTTCTATTGTCCAATAGGATTAGTTGTGTGTTTATGTGTTGTACGTCTTTTAAGTAGCTGTCCCCCGCTTGATTTTCAAAGTTTAGAGAAATAAAGTTTCTTTTCCAAGCCTGGCTCACGCATGCGAAACAAGAATAGCACAAGCATAAGAAATTTAAATAGCAAAAGAAAAAACGAAGGAACACTAAGTGTGGGACGAGATAGAAAAAGCTCTCACCAGCGTTTTTTTTGTTTTTTGCTTTGTTGTTCAGTTAAACTTCTTTATGCTTGTGCTTGTTGTTATTTCACAAGTGAGAAACGAGCTTTATTGATCTAGATCTTTGCCAAACCTGATGTTAGATTTAAACTAATTGTAATTACAGGTTTTTAAAGCTTTTTTACGCCTTAACTTATTGTCATTATATAAAGCTTCTTATTAAAGAAAGGGCGTAAAGAGGTTGAAGAAACAGGTTTACAGCTGTAGAGAGAAAAGAAAGACTGAAATGACAAATACTAGCAGTGAAAGGTAATAGTGCCGATAAGTGGAGATTAAGAAAATAAACCTTTTGTTAATTCATATCAGCTAAAGACTAACTAATTTTCTCCTCACCTTGGCAATGGGAACCAGTGAATCCCTTGTGACAGACACAGCTGTAGCCTCCTGCATCCTCCAGGACACAGATTCCTTTGTTCTTACAAGGACTTGGATTACAGTAATCCACTGCAACGTCACATAGAAATGATCCATTTTAACGGAGTTGGAATTAACGAAACAGATAATAAGAGATTTGTTTTCTTACAAAGTTAACTTATTAGTAAGGTTGTCTATAAGTTATTGTTTACTCTACGTGCAAATGTTGACGTAAGTCTTCCCAGCTCCCTGGTTTTTACTTGAACATTGCTAGCAATATTTTTCGCGCGCTTATCGTATGGCGATGAGTCTTGATAGAAGCACACCCTTGCGTCTGTTAGATCCCGTGCTTGCGTTCAACAAATTAAAACGCTTTAGAATAACTTTGTAATTTATCAGCTAAACTGTGTTTTTTAAATAGTCATTAAGGAGGCCAAATTCTAAAAGAAACAGTTTGTGTTTGAGTTTGGGACGCACTTTGGAAGTTGGAAAGCACTCGAGAAGCTAGAGAAGCACGTGATTTTGCCCCGTGTCATTCAAATTCTTCTGTTGTGTTCTCCAAACCTACCGTGTGCTTCCATAACTCGATAAACAGGCTAAATATGGACCATCGTTTTAGTCAAACTTACCTTTTTGGCCAGTTACTTCACTAGTCCCCGCACCGTTTCCTTTAGTCTCGGCTTGAGTTTTGCTCCCATCTGACGATGCTTTTTCTGTTTCAAAGAGACGAATTAGCAAAACTGCACGGAGCTGTTCAGTTAAACAGAGGTCCTAAGGCTCTATTTAACAATTGTCCCTCTCTTGAGATTAGTTGAGAGCTTTCGTGAGATCAACAATCAATCAATTTACTCAAAATGGTGAAGCAGAATGACAATTACTCAAA
Source organism: Umimayanthus nakama (assembly GCA_027574985.1). NCBI lineage: Eukaryota > Metazoa > Cnidaria > Anthozoa > Zoantharia > Parazoanthidae > Umimayanthus > Umimayanthus nakama. The sequence continues at coordinate 9,265 of JAOBRG010358739.1, forward strand.
TGTTAAGAAGCTATTTTTTCACATCCCTTCGGAATGCCTTCCCCAATCTGTCTTCTTTTCATCCCCAGCACTTCAGACTGGGTAAGTTGAACAAAAAAATAGGATCTGGAGTGTTTGGACCATAATGACATTTTCAAAGGTGTTGAATAAGGGAGGAGAATCTTGTATTTGTAACTATCAGCCATACGGCCGCCATGCTCACGTGTGTTTGGTCAACTTAAACATAAAAATTAGACAGTTAAATTGTTAAATTGTGTTTACTTTATTTAAATTAAGCATTAACTTAAAACAAATTTAACACTTTCATTAGAAAGAATAAGAAACTCTCTTAAAGATTAAAAGTTACTGCATTTAGTTATCATTTTGAGTTTAACAAGCTTTCAAGTTATAAAGTCGTACATCGTTCAAATCTATCATTGCGCGCCCTCATTGACTAGTTGCTTCAGTTTATGTTAATGCGTTCTCGTTGATACTCAAACGCTCCAATTATTTCTGGCATGCCCTCACTAACTCTCAAGCGCTTTAGTTGTTTTAAACGTGCTGACACTGACTTTCAAACTCCTTAACCATTTCTTACACGCTCTCGTTTGCACATAAACTCTTTAAAGTACTAGCTAGTCCTTTTCGCGCATCCAAATTGATTATCAAGGGCTCCGATAACTTCTCACGCTTGTCTTATAAACCTTCAGGCACTCCAATTAATTCTCGAGTGCTCGTATTGACTCGCAAGCGTCCTTGTTCTTTCTCAAACGCTCTGATCATTTCTCACCTGCTCTCACGGACTCCCAAGAGTTCTAGCTAGCTTCTTGTCACGCTCTCTCATTTACTTTTGAACGCTCTCAAGTTTCTGACGCTTTCTTAAAAACTCTTAAGCGCTTAAATAATTTCTATCGTGCTCTGATTAGCTTCAAGAGACCTAAAATCTTCTGACGTGCTTTCTTAGACTCTAAAGATCTAAAAACGTTTCTAGTGTGCTCTTGTTAACTTTCAAGCGCTCTTATAATCTCTCATGCGCTATTATTGACTCTCATGCGCTCTAGTCATTACTTGCGTGCTGTCATTGAAACTCGATAAGTCACTGCCTAATAACATAGCTTTAGTGCGCGCCTTAGTGCGCTTGTCAAGTAATGTCGTGTTAGTCAGTATACCGTGTACTTGCCTGCGCATGTTCTACCTGAGTATGCCGCTGCACACTCGCATACAAACGTGTCGTTTCCGTCGTTGCTGAGATAGCAGGTGCTGCCGTGCAGGCAAGGGTTAGGCACGCAGGGGTTCTCTAGAGCGGGCGCGTGATACAATTACAAGTTAACTATTAGTTTGCTGCAGTATATGATTTGCCATCGATCAGTATGGTTAAGACGCACAGGTTATATAACATACTAAAACACAAAACAATACGATACGATACGATGCAATGTAAGGGAACACACTGCACTGCAATGTTATGCAATGCAATTTAACACAATACAGTACAGTACTTTATAATATAAAAAAAAATTAACACAACACAGTACAATACGGTGCGATACCATACAATGCAATGCAATACAATACAGTATATCATTTTGTTGGTAAAAACTGATGCAGTGTTTGAGAGAGTAAATAGGAAATACGTTGAGAATATGTGATACAAGTTGATTGTAGATGCAAGAGGCTATAGGCTATAGGCCGAGACATTAGCTGATTTACGGTTGTTGAAAAAATGAAATCAAGAGAAATCGAAAAACTTATAAAAGGTAACAAATAAAATACTTTATGAAGAGGCCTCAGTCAGGTTACGGTGGTTTTCATGGGGGTGAAGAAAACAAGATGTGTAAATAAAAATAAAAATATTTTAAGAATCTTAAAGTTAGTTCATTACACGGGAGACGGTAACAAAACTTAGAGAATGGAAGGTAAATTATCTGTTATGTTAATGAACTGTGTGCTGTTTGGACGAAAGAAGGTTACGCTTGGCATGTGATTCCAGCAAAACCAGTTTGAAGTTATATCTCAGAAAATGATCTTCTTCTTTTTCAAAACGTTCAGAAACTCTTTTAAATTGTTTTACTTTGTTTTAAGTTGAAACAAAACAAAATGTACAAAACACTTTTTTCACATTTTCACGTGCTACTTCAGATTTAAGTCATCTTTCTGGAACCCCACCTGTCTCGCAAAGCTGTCCCGCGTACTGCGGTTTGCAAACGCACTTGAATCCTTCATCCGTAGAAACACACGTTCCGCCATTATTGCAGGGGTTGGGTGTGCAGCGTTCTGTGGGTTGAAACCGCTAGATTAGATTTGACTACAACACTTGAAACTTCTATTATGCTATCTACTTTATCTAATGTTTCATTCCTAACACAGACGATTTCTATATCTTCTATGCAAGGTGACCTTTTTACACTCAGGTCTGATAGCCCTCGCACAATTGCGTATCGTACAGCGTATGCCAGCGTATGAACATACGCTGGTATCCGATGACATACGCTGAAGGTACGTTAGACATAGGTTGAACACGTCAGTCAAGCACGGTCGCATACGGTGGCATACGCTAGCGGAACGTTACCCAAAGTCAAAGTACGCTAGCCTTACGCAGGTGATCATCATGCTACTTCTAACGCTACTCTTAGATTCAAAACTATAAGTATACGAACAATTTTCTTTTTTTCCGAATGGCACAATGGGCGGTATGAAAATCCGTTTTTAATTTTCATACACAACTAACACGTTTTTCTCATACGCGATTGTGTGACAGGGCCTTTATTAGATATCTTAATTGATAGTCTTTTCAACGTTATCAACAGATTACATGACCTTTAACTCAAAATATTTTATTAAATACAACTTTTTCGTAAAAGCAAGCTTTCAAGCACAGAGGCCAAAGAAGAGTTCTACTTTCTATCAGGCTGAAAACCTAAAGTTTTAGATTTTAATATCATTTTTGTCTTAATTTTTAGCACTAATCTTTCTAACTTTTGTGCTTGTAAGTTGCACACTGTGCAGCCCTAGATGGTTGAAATGGAATGAAGGTATTACGAAAATTAAACTAGAACTGACATCCCTCCTTTTCTGCGGCTCCTGGTATAAATGATAATACCAACATTTGCCATCACCTACTACCATTACTATCATCTATAATCATCCGCCATCATCCGTTATCACTTACCAACAAAAACAATTAAGAATAATTTAGCAAAAACTTTTGAGGTCACAAACCTGTTTTTGCTCGTTTGTATCCAAGATCCAATCGGATGTTAGCATCTTTCTCGGGTTTGTTCAGATGTGGAGAATACAGATTTTTGTGTGGCTCCGATGACTCGTGCAAATCGAGATCTGTTTGATCTGACTGAGAGTTCAGTGCGTTCAGGATTGGTTCTGAAAACATGATAAGACAAAAAAAGGATACTATTTGTTTTATAGGTTATTAATTAGAAACTCCTAAAACTCGATTTAAGAAAAAACTTGACAAGAAAAAAATTGCCAAATGAAACTTGCCAAATGAAACTTGTCGAGCTACGAAACTTGCTCG
>JAOBRG010358750.1:0-12775 GCA_027574985.1 Umimayanthus nakama
TAAATGGAACAAACAAATATAACTGAAAAATAATTTATTTGTTTACGTCGCGTCACACGCTGTACTTTCAAGGTTTTATCAATAATCATTCATAGAATGGACGGTGTTTTTATCGCGGAAAACACCAGTCCAGCTATTGCCACCGCTATCTTTGATTTCTGGCCGCGCAAACCTGGGGAGGAGACAGGAGAAAGGTCTTTTCACATGGAGTATATACCGACTGGTGTTTTCCGCGATAAAAACACCGTCCACCGCCTGCAAGCAGGTTAGAATCAATACATTTGGTATCAAAGAGTTTTACCCTTCAGCCCCAGCCAGTTTGTGAGCATTTATGTTCTCCTTACATCATACACAAAAATAAAGTTAAATTGTCATGAGAATAAAAAATTGATCCCACACAGCAAACTTTCTAAAAACTGCAGAGATACTTCAGGAGAATTTAGCAACACGCTGTAAGTCGTGTTTCGGGCTTAAAGGGTTTTAAATAATTGCCAAGAGAACGGACTGAGGCTACTTTACACATAGTATAAATATTCTAAATCATGTTTTCATGTCAAGTCGCTCTCACGCTTCGCTGTATTCTCAACTTGTAGCAAGTGCTAATATTAAAACAACTTTCAAAAACATGTATGCCGTATCGAGAAATAAAATTAACTAGATATGAAACCAAAAAGCAAACTATAAACTACAAACTAAATCGACCTGAATGAAAGAAGTGAACTGTAATTTGGTGACCCTTCGGTTTCACCGGACAACTTCATTTCTAAATGACATAGCGCCTGAGAGTGGTTCGCTCTAAATCCACTTTTTACCGACTGGTACGATTGCTTAAAACATGTACAAAATCAATTTTTCTACACACAAAATCATTACTTTAAAAAAAATAACCAAAATTACTTGAAATAAAGAGTAAATTTTAATAATGACACTCAATTCTTTCAACTCAAAGAGATTCCAAACAGCCCATAGTCTGCTCCGACGAAGGGCTAACGCTCGAAACGTCAGCTAAACACTATATCCCACAGGCGAAAAACATACCATATCATCTTTTGTTGATTAAACCCATTTGTTCAGCGTACTCGCCCACGCAGATAAAACAGTTTTTTTCAAAAGTAGTCTCCCAGTGTTTAGCCCATAGTGTTGACATAGTAGTGCACTCCCGTCATGCCATTCGTATTTAACCAACACGTAATCATATCATATGAAAAACTAACGGCTTCACTTTCACGGCTCAATGGTCGGTCCGTCTGCCGGCGTTTCACAATTGGCGTGGTCGCGAGTTCAAATCCGCTCAGGGGATTCAACTTTTTTTTCAGAGTTTATTTTCGTATCGCATGAGTACAAGACTTCCACTGACCACTGTACTAAGACACGTGCGCGAATCTATTACAAGTTTAATAGCATATCCCAACTTATTGAGAAAAAATGATTATAACCAAATCTTAACAGCAACAAACACAGCTAAAAGTAATCCGTTTGGAATCCTCAACTCGACTCCTTACGGGCAGAGTAAAAAGGTCACCAACTTTGTTTATACTCGCAAAAGGAAGAAAGGCAATAGTAGAAAAGTTAGTTTATACCATTATTGAGAGATCGTACATGTGGTATTTTGAACACATATGATATTTTGAACAACTACTTTGGGCAAAAGTTGCATGTCTTCGCTTTTTCAAAGTTTGTGTTTCTTGGACGGATCCAGGATTTAGTGATCGAGAAGGGATTCGGACAAAAGTAATGAACTCTTGTCCGCCTAAATTATCTAATTGTTGTTGTTATTTAACAAGTCTTTTTTCACATGAAAAAGTATAGTAAAAATTCGATTTCCGTTTCACTTTAGGGAGTTCGAGCGAACCACCCGTAGTGTACCACTCCCGGATTTGCACGGTCAGCATTTGGACAAGCCAATATCTATAAGTTCATGTACGTTGAGATTGAACCAGCTAATTGAAAAACTTAAAAATACACAAGTTTTCAAACTGAGCGAGAAACTGGCACAATTTTAAAATGTTTAATCAGATGCAGTGCCCGCAGAGCTACTTTGAAAGTAGAGGGTCTGACTAGTGACTCAAAGTGGGTCGGGGGGGGGGATTGAGAAATATAAAAAACAACCAACTGACCAGCAACCAGCTACATAATTTGAAACAAGAATGTCTTTGCGACCGTGTATAACGTCGTTTTCTCAGGCTATAGCAAGATTATCACAGCTGAAATGGAGTACGCTAGCTACCGCCAACAAAAAATTCACTGAAAGACAAAAAATGGTACCATTCATGGTGTGCTTTTTCGATGCTTTTCTCAAGAACTTGGGCCAAGCAGTTAATTCCAGGCCACAGGGCGCGCAAGTGCTGAAGACACTTGTAGGGAGGGTACGTCCGGTGCATGCTCCCCCGGAAAACTTTTGAAATTTATTATCCTCAAATTGCTGGAAACTTGCTCTGAGATTGTCAATCCTACAGTCACCACGTTATTCCTTTATCATTTTTAAAAAATCTTTCTACGATCCCATCAGGCAAACTTTTTGGCTCCAAGGGGGGGGGGGGGGGAGGGAAGAGGCGTGCGTGCGCACTTCGCGCCCCCTGCCTACGGGATGGGCCCACTATTTTAAAAAAACATTTTGCTCTCCTGTGCTTGCATATACGTTTTTGTTCAGACATCAGCTTTAAAAGCACAAGCATGCCGTTTTCTTTTCTTACTACACGTTTCTATATTTTTCAGTCTTGATTTTCAGTGAAAGATGTGTGGCATGTAATCCGGCAAATATCAGCTTGTTATTGAATTACAAAGTTCTGTTCCTTAGGCTTTGCATTTGGTCAGATTTGCCGAAAAAATTGTGGTAGGTTTTGTGCAATAAAATCTGACTTTGACCAAGTATTGCTGTACGATGTCATTTCTTTAAAAAGAAATTATGAAAATACCAAACAAAATCTGAATGCAGAGCTATTCCTGATTACAACAATATCATCTTTGGGCAGTTTCGGATTGATAAAGAGTAGCACGGCAAAGGGACGTCTGTTGCATGCATCTCAAAAAGAAAGTCATTCAACGTTGACTGCTCAATAGTCAACAGTTCATCTTATGCTGGGTGGTCCCTTGATTTCAATGTTCGGTCGGGGGCGCTGTTTTAACAAACCAATATTTTTTTTCTATTTGATCTAGAAAAAATTTGTCGCTGAAAGGGTTTAGGCCCATATATTTATATAAGATTTTGAAGGGTTACAGGTATCAATTTTCAGTGTTTTGGACAACATCCTAACTTAATACCGGATTAGGTTTTCGTGACGACACAAAGTGGTTCACTTTCAAAAGCGTTAGTTTACATGTATATTTTTAAAACGCTCGAATCGGCGTCAAAAATGTCCCTGGTATAAGTAGATGGTCTATCCACAATGAATTTTACAACTGCTCGAAAGCTTTTAGGTTTAATGAACCTGAAAACGAGATGCCAAAGCATGGAAAAACGCTTGAACTTCGCAACTTTCTATTTATAGAAATACCGCACTTCACTTTGGAACCAGTCTCTGCGCGAACACGTATTTCGCTTAAAATCCCGTCTGCGTTTTCTTCATTTCCTGTCACGTGATCACAACTGTTGCCACTCGGACATCGGTTGTTATACGAGCTGAACACGAGGGATCAGCTGGGATCATGGTGTTAAACTATCTGAACCATCGCACAATGTAACCGTTTAAAGAGTCAAATCCACTCAATGAAACTGGATCAAAAGTGGAGGGAAACGCTTAAGTCCAGCGAAAAAGCTGAGCAAAAGCGCTTCAGGGTCAAGTCTAGTCATGGTAGGTTGAGCAGTTCTAGATTTCAAAAACTGTTGTTCGTGAAACTGGTGAAGTAAAACAAACTATACGAAACTTGTCTGGTGTTCGCTCCAACAAGATGGTTTCACTCTGTGCACCAATATTCCATGATGAAGAGTTTCATTTGTCCCGGCTTTTTCAGTAAGGCGTCATTTTTAAGGCAACTTTCGGTCGGGCTGCTAATCGTTTTTATCTTTTAAGTAAACTTTAAATCATTCAACTTTGAAAGGATTGAGTCTTTTCCAATTCACTGAACACAAACTCAACATGTTACGTACATACTCCACCATTCTGATTCCAAAACGCAAAATTGCAAGAATTTTTTTTGTCTCTCTTTTCAGTTACTTCAGTGCTTCACGATGTTGCACCGTATAATTAAGTACGTATATGCTTTGTAGTTTTACGTCTGCCAAATCCACTTCTTGAAGTCATGTTTAATATTAAAATTTTAAATTGAAAAGAACATTGCATTTTAAACATTTATCACACGTGCCATTGTAAATTCAGATCTATATCTTTCGACAGAACTGCTCAATTTGTGATGCAACACTGAACTGTCGTTCAAAACTTGCTCGGTGGACTGCAGGCGCTGAAAATAGCAATTGGCGTTTTGACTATAACCTTTTTTTTTACTAAAAAAAGTGATGTAACGTGGAGTCCGGTTGGAACATAACCCTTGCACGTGCTTCGAATATTCCCTACAACCACGTGTTTACATACTGAGCGCGCAATGTCCCATGGGACATCTAATAGTCTGACAAGGTGGCCGCGGCCAGCTAAGAATGGCCTCCCTTTGACAAAGAATTCCATCCGGTTAGTTTCTCTTCCATCCTTTCTCCTGTGGATCAGTTTTGCAGCTGGTACAAACTTTGATATCTCGTTATTGTGTGCAAAACTTTATTTAAGTAATTGCTTCTAGCAATTTGCTGGGATTGTTGCACACTCAGCACGTCACACCCCCGGTCCTTACTGAGGCTTTTGTAGCGAAGGTATGTCGGTTCCTGCGCTTACCAAATAACTGTTTTGTCGCATTTAGATCCGTCCAATGAGTTTTCCATGTGTACTTGGCATGCACGAAGTTGGTTGGGAAGATGGGGCATACCACGGCAGTAGTGGTAAGGCTCCCAAACACTCTGGACGTACAAATAATGGCGGGTCAAAGGCAACAAACGGAAGCTTCGAAGTTGTAGGTGGCAAATCCAACGGAGAAGTTGCAAGCTACTTATTTCAGCGACAAGGAGTTGCAACAAGCTTTTCTAAGACGGTAGCTGAAAAGGAGGAAAGTTCATTTGGTGGAAAGAGATGGTCTTCTGTCGGTGAAGGAATGTCAGAGCAAGTAAGTAGTTTGGTTAGTTTAAAGACAACGATCGCAATGTGTTTTGAACTTAGAACTGAGAATTGCATTCGATTCTGGTTGTGGACTTTGTAGCTGCTTTTAATTGTCAGCATATTTCTCATTTCAAAAAGAATCGAATGCTGAAGTTCTGCTTTCAGAATGCAATACAAGGTTATGAGTTGATCAAATATTCTCTTCGTATTTTTAAATTATGTAGAAGGTTAGCTCGTTTTAAAGTAGCTTTAGAATAAGAAAAGCTTTCCTTGTGTTGCAAACGATAGACTTGGTTATTTTGGCGTCACAAAAGGTTTGGTTTCCAACGCGAATGATACAGCTATACATTTATTTATAAAACCGTGTTAGTAAGAAAAGTTTCATATTCGGAAACAGAGATGTGTGTCTTGTTGATTACACAAGCTGTTTTCGTGCCAGTATCTTTCGCATGGTTTTCATTAAAATGAGATCTTGAACAAAATTTTGCTGTTTTGGGTCACGGACTGACGTAGCCGTTGCAGTACAAAAATAGATGTTTACGTCGATGTTAAGTCCATCTGCTCTTGTGCCATTATCTGTTGTTTTGCGAACGATTTTCATACAGATTGAGCGTAGTCTTGTCTCCTGCACGGGGAAGGTTTGTTTTGAAAACGAAACATGCATCATTCTTTCTGATCGTTGCGCACGATTTTCGTTTTTGTCTCTTCATCGGGCTTTAGTATCAATACAGCTTTCTATCTTGTTATTTTAAGACTCCTTAAGTCAGCAATAGAGTGAGCGTCTTTTAAAGTATTTATATCAATAAATTTTTATCAAAGTATCTTTCGCAAATTAGTCAGCATAGAGATGTGATTAAAGAAATAAACTTCCCTGTTTTTTTCAAAGCAATTTATTTTATTTTTGACAATGACATGTGTCCGAACAAGGATATACTAATACATATTGAGACTACATGGAATTATTTGGTTAAAACATCCTAATGATGAAATTAGTGGTCCCCATAAATTGGGTTCTGTTACTAATACTTTCTAGTTCTAAGATCAAAATAAAATGTCAATAGTATTTTAACAGTGAGAGTTATTTTGAAAACTCCCACACAAGGAAAACTTGCAATTTATTTAAGATAATTTAAACACTACGTTATCTTAACTTACGGGGTTTGGAAACTGCAATGAGAGGATCCACATTTGAACAAGTTCACGGCACTGCATTCTGTCTTGTTTTAAACCTCTGCATCATCCCAAATTTAGTATGATGCTGTACATGGTTTGAGATTGTGAGCTATACATTTACTCGGCAATCATAGGGTTATCATTGGCAAGTAATGGTTTGAATGTAGCAGTCAGATTGCTGACCAAATAATTTAGATTGTGTTTTGAGGGCTTTCCAAATTTAGTAATAGATTCATCTCCTTTGTTGAAATGTTATTCATTCAGTGATTCTGGAGGAGCCTTGTTTTAAAACATTCATGATTTTTCCTTTTTCAATCAAAGTTCTGCTGCTATTTATGCTGAAATACTGCAAGATTCAATGTTATTAATTTTCTTTCTAATGGACCAAGACAACGTCGGACATAAATGAATAAAAAATAATGACACACCAACAAAATGTCTAACTGACTTTTCTAGAGAATTGATTATCAGCTGGTGAAGTAGATTGAGCACAGTTATTACTGTATTTATCCTTAATGTATGGTGCATGTTTCTAATAAGTTTTGCCTTTTGCAAAACGAAACAAAAAGTGCAAAGTTGAACGAATCCAAAGAATAAAGAGAGAATAAATCAAGACATTTTTTTCCTAGCTTCATACATCCTTTCTGTTCGTATTCATCATTTGTTCATTCAGAGTCTTGCAAGTCTTCGATTACGATAAAAAATCTGTTGAATTTTCTCAAGCATTTTCAGTAGCAAAATAGATTACATGAAGAACTTTCCTTTAGGCCTTCAAGATGTTTGATCCACTTAATAGTAATCTTCTACTTTTTTTTGCACAGTTGCGGAAGGATTTGAATGAGAAGACATTGATCATGCAAAAAAATTCTGCTGTTTTGAGCCTTGTCACAATGCCAGCAAGTCTAGTTCCGTCCAGGTCTTATTGTAAAACAATACATGCTGGTGTAAATGAATGATGTTTGACCATACTGCAGCAAAACAACAGAGGAAAACAAGAAAACATTATCAAACTTATTGTATTGCCAAACAGGCAGAAAAGATATCTTGCACAGTAAAAATGCAAAATCAAAGATGGCAGTGACCAAAATAAGCAAAATTTAATTTCCTGAGTTTGAAAGTCTTGCTTGATTTCTGAAACGACTTTGCATCTAGTTGGACACACTGATGTTTGATTTCTGTACCCAATTATAATGGCACACCCTAGATCTATTACTGATAAATAACCAAGTCTTATTTTAATTTGTCACCAAACCAGTTTTACGATCGAGTGGAGTGCTTTTGTCAACTGTAATATCTTTATTAACTAATTGGCTACTTAATTTACTCAAATACATTAACAAGTAACTGAAACCAGTAATTCCCTGCTTTTAAACTTCTCCCAATACTTTTTTGCTGTAATACACCACTAGATAGAAAAAGCAATTAGACCAAACCATTCTGCTTGTCACTATCTGTGTAAGAGCAGCAGGATCAGGAATTGGGATGAGGAATAGGAACAGTAGTTAGGGAAAAGAAAGTAGCGGTAGTTACAAGATTACTTGTTTGTTGCAAAATAGAAAAACTGATTTTGTAAAAGAGAGAACATAGTTTTTGAAATCGCTCAAAATAAAATTTGGTAAAACTAGGGAGACTAAGTATCTCAAAAAAAAATACTCTTGTTATCTATAGAAGCCCAATATTTTTTAACATGTACAATCCATTGACCAGTATAAAAGCAAATGATACTAGCAAAATACAATACTAAGTAACTCTGGTAAACTGGTCAAAACCAGTTAAGCAATTATAGAAAATGAGCTCCTATCATGTTGGGAGGTCTTGGCACTGTTCTTTTCACAAGTCAACATGTTTTTTAAATGAGTGTTTTCAGTGAAAGTACTTACATATTTTATACATACTTTTCTCTGGTTAAGCAGACTTTTTACAGTCTCTTCGGATGAAAGGCACACAAAGAGTTGCCAATTGGCTTGAATATAACTTATACCTAGTGTCTGTTTGAGTGATCTGAGCCACTCAACAACATGGCGTCAGTGCTTTCATCCATGGATTCTTTGGCTCAAACATCAAAGGTGCAAAAGTTGGCAAATTATACTGCTTTTGAACTCAAATAATCTATGTACATTGCAGTATTTATAAATACTTTTTGGATTTCTAATTAAAAATCCTGTACTATAACATAAAGATTATGTATAGGCAAAAAATTTTTTCTGAGAGTTGATTTCACTAAATTTGTGCTGTTTATTGATGTCAAGATTATTTTTTCCAGGGCAAGAAAAATGCAGGAGAACTTGAGAAAGAATTTCACAGTTTAACCCTTAACAATAACGAGAAGAAGGCAGATACTCCAATTGAAGAGGTAAGGATTTGTTGCTCTTTACATATTTTGATACCAGACCAAGGTTTTGAAATAGTTAAATATATGTTTTCTTTAACTTTTTGTTCATACAGCGACACTTTGCTCCAGGGTTTTTTTACTTTGTCCATAGCATTCTTAAGTACAAATTCCACAACAAAAGATCTGACAGCATTTAACGCAGAGCAAAACAAGTAGCTACCTCTCTTAGAAAATATTGCACAATATTTATCTTATACAAGACACAAAGCAAAACCATTTCAAGACTAATAATTGGCACTTGTTTGAAAGATTTATTTGTCATTTGTTTGATTCCAAGCAATGAGGCTGTCACTGGGGCAGCTGGAGTCCATCGAGGCAAGGGTTGCGAGGTCTAGCATCTTGATGCCTGTACAGTAGTCTGCAAACTGTGCCCCACATAATTAATGTATGGCTCTGCTCTTTGCCCCCTCGGGGTCTCAGGGTATCAAAATGTTTGAAAGATATTGTGGTTAATGGACAAAGACAAAAAAACGTCAAAATTTGATAATACAAATAAGCTATATATGGGCATTACCAAAGGGACTTGCCATTCATCTTGAGTTCCCAAAAACTCAATCTCCCTGTTTTCTAGCCAGCTTTAAAAAACAACAAGGTCTCCAAATTTTGATGAAAATAACTTGGGTTTCCTACCTCAAATCTTCATTAAGACAATGTACAGGATCACAAAAAACAATAGGGTGCTGGAGGAAAACGACCGGGCGCACAGAAGAATGACTGCCATTTTGGCCTAGCTAGAACGCTGTCGCCTATAAGATTAAGCAAATGCCATTAGAATTTCCAAGTATTACTAACTTAAGTAGACTAGTGCGTTCTCGAAATTGAAGAAAGTCTGTACTCTTGTTTTCCAGCTTGATCCCACTCCCTGGCCTGATAGAGTTAGAATGATGAACATATTTTTATTTTACATTTTTTTTTGTTAAGCTGATTTTTAAAGATTCAAAACATTTCTGTGACTTAAACAAGTTTTGGTAGGAAGAGCTTTACTCTTTAACCAGCCTGTACAGTAAGAGTTTTGCATGATAGTGTCAAACTACAACTGCCAGTCAGACAGTGCTTTGCTCTCTTTCTTTTGTCAGATGATAATTAGTACCAGTTGTTTTGTTATCCTCGAAAGTAAACAGTGCTCACAGGAAAATCAAGAGGGCTGTATTTTACATAGTTATCCTTATTAAATACAAAACACTGGATATTGAATTTCTGGTAATGTGATTGGCTATCTACACTCAGTATAATTAACAGCTATTTTATGAACGTGCAAGGGATATGATCTTTTAGATAGTGGACGAGGTGCAAAGCACCAAGTTGGCTATCATAAGCTCATGTCCAACAAGCCTGAGTATAATAATTGTTTTATTAAATACCAAACACTGGATAAAAATATCTTGAATTCTGAAATATTGAAGTTGAGTCCCATTTTAAGCAAAAATTTTCCATAATAAAATTGTCGGTTTCCTTATTTGGACAAGTTGCAGTATATAGGATTTATATTGTGAGTAGAGAACCAATCAGATTACCAGAATTTCAATATCCAGTGCTTGGTATTTAACAAATCCTATCAATTGCAAACTATAGAAACTGACAATTTTATCACAAAAGTTCTCCCTTAAAATGGCTGAAGACTCAAGTTGACCTAAAATATGGTGTTTGGTGTTTAATAAAACAATTATTCCACTCATGCTTGTTGTGAGCTTATGATTAGCCGACTCAGTGCTCTGCCCCATGTCTGCTATCTAAAAGCTCATGTCCAGTCCAAGGCACGTTTGTGGAATGATTATTAAGTATTCATTATTAGTCTGAATAAAATGAGTAACACCATTCAATTTTTGTTGTTTTTGATAGCAACCATTTGAATGTGCTTAAAAAATTTAAGAATATCGAAAGAAAAGCTTGACTCTTAAGTCCACACTCTATTACAATTTTGCATTGTCAGAAACCACCAAAAAAGGGTTTTAATGAGAACATTCAAGAGGCTGTATTAACAGCCTAACTCAACCCATACCTTGCTGTAAGCTTAGTAATTGTTCTTTTAAAATTGACGATCCATTGAAGGCTAACACTTGGAACTCATTGAAACGTCAGCTACATAGCCTGCTACCCGGCTTGATTGCACCTCCAATCCCCTCCCCCCCAAAAAAAAGCCGTCTTGCAGGCTATGAGCTACACATCAAGGCCCACAGGAGAACATGCCTCGGTTTACTACCTTAAGAAATAACCCTTTCTTTCAACAACAGACTGACTGCAGCCAGCCTAAAGTGTTGACATAATAGTGCATTCTCAATTTAATGCACTGCTTAACTAATAATACGTAATCAAATCATACACTCTACAAAACTAACGATCTTATAGCATCGACATCCTCGTAGCTGAACAGGTAAAAGTGGTTCATCTGGAGTTTTCAGGGTACAGGTTCGAGTCCCCTAGGGAATTAAGGTTTTTATAGAGTTTGTTTTCATATCACAGGTGCACCAGACCAACACTGACCACTGTACCAAGACGCTTGAGTGAATTTAATTCAAGTTTAATAACAGGCCTCAAATTATAAAAAAAAATCGATTATCACCAAATCTCGACAAGGAAAAAACCACTCAACAAAAAAACTTTTCGAACCCTCAACTCGGCTCTCTACGGGCCATGTTAAAAGACTGGTGCAGCACTCATTTTTGCCTAGCTGGAACACTGGGGACCGAAAACTTGAACAACATGTAAAGCATTGTAGTGTTTGTAGTAAATGATGCAACCCTGCAAATATCCCTTTTTCAAGTTTACATTGCCATAGATCTGCTACATGTATTAGATTTAATAAATTCTTTAAGTTTTTTGTCTTCTGACCTGTTGTAACTCATCTACTACAGATTGCCACTACTGCAAAGAAATTATGGGATGTTCAGGACCATGATGGCAACAAAGGTGTCTCAAAGGAAATCCTAATGGGCGACCAGTGGCGGGAGAGTGCTTGGGGGCCATCAGTGCCCCACATGTCGCAGTCGGAGCATGCAGTCTCTCAACCAATCATGGTTCAACGTCCTGCCAAGGGAGGTAATTACAATCCTCCTGAGTCGCACAGTGTCCTTTCTCCACGCTCTGCTGATGGCTTGGGTTATAGCATGGTGGAATATGTGTTGGCGTCCTCACCTGGTGGACAGGAGCTGGATTCCCAGATGGCGTGCATCAAGGCTGGATTTGTAAGTTCAAATATTAGATTTGGCTAGAATGATACTTCCCCACTTTGGTTAGTTAAAAAGGAAACTGAAAAGAATTTTGTCTCAAAAAAGTATTTTCCTGTCCCTGAATTGAAAGGTATAAAATCCTATTGCTGTTCATAGTCCTGTACAAGTTGATTGGCCGTTGCCTGCTATATTGAAACTGTACAGACTCCTATAATGTTTGTGAAATAAAATGCAAATCAGTAACTGTTCATCAGTAGGATACCTAAAACGTGTGCAATTCTACAATTGGTTTCGGCTTCATTAAATCCTATACCAATTGTAGACCATTTTAGGTAGAGCCTCCCACCATGTGAGCACAGTTACTGAACAAACGTTAGTACGGGTAAGGACAATAACCGTTGTAACCGTTAACAAAAAGTTAGCATCCAATGTCAGAAAACAACAAAATGATATAAGCAGGCGCGAACAACAATAAGAAAATGCGCGTGCAACAAACTACATAGCAAACAATAAATTAAAGGAAAAATTAAAACCCAAACACGCACACAACGGTAATAAAAATAATATAATTTATATGTATCATCTATAAAAAATTGCTCTTGCCAGAAAAGTTTCAAAAAGGCCTTCATTTTTAAACTTGAATTAGATCTTGGTATTAATAATTATTTTTCTTCGGTTCCTGAGGAAGAAAGTAAAAAATTGAATAACTTGATGCTTGTATGCTGCAGCAGGAGAAAAATTAAGGTGTTATGAAAAACAAAGCAATCAGATAAATTATAACAAAAAAAGTCACCTGCATTTTCAGAAAAAAACTTGCATGCTGTTGAAAAGTATGTGTTTTCCTACCAGAGGTCAAGCTTGTGAGAGTAGTCTGCCAAGTAGCCCAAGAGCATCTTCAAGTCCCA